>OVBA01003861.1:0-25897 GCA_900406435.1 Lepidium aucheri
TGAAATATGAACTTTAAATGACTTTGCTAAAATTGTGTAGAATTTGAGAATTGTGGGTCTAGGGTGTTACAATTTGTTAAAGTTGAACTTATTGCTAGTACCGTTTTGGAACTTTGTTAAGTTGCCGGCTAAGTGGAATTATGGTTTGAACTTTGATTNAAACCGTCTTTAATTAGAATTGTTTGGGCTTGTCATTTATCACATGAATGAACGAAATTTTGACTTAGTTAAATATGGACTTAAATGACTTTGCTAAAATTGTGTAGAATTTGAGAATCGCGGGTCTAGGGTGTTACATATATGCCCTTGCACTCTTCGGAATCTCTTCAGGCATAAGAGAACTTCTTGAAATCAACTCTCCCTTTGTTATCAAGTCCTATGGGAATGAGATAACATTAGACAACTGAGAACTACAATATTGTTCTGAATTACTGCTCTGGTGGTTTCTCTGCGCAGTAAATGTTATCGCTTCACTCCACTGCCATTGATGCATGTCAAGGAACTGGCTCGGGACATTCTACATGGGCTTTCTGACATTCATGCTGCAAATATTTCTCATTGTGATCTTAACCCAGTAAACATCTTACTTATGAGCCCAATCCCAAATCTTGGCGGCTCAATGGGTTTACGCCTTTGATTGCTGACTTTGAGTCAGCGATGGAGATTGGGTCATTTGGCTACGGGGAGCTGCCACAGCATAGGAGAAATGACATCCGTTACAAGGCACCGGAGATTCTGGACTATCTACTACCTGATTATAGAGTCGACTGTAAAGTCGACATCTGGTCCTTTGGACTCACGGTTCTGGAGATGCTCACTAGTAAGTCTCCTTGGCATCGAGTCGCAGAACCCACCTATCGATCGATCATGGAATCTGTAAATTACAATTATTCGAATCTCATTCTCGGAAACCGTCTCTCTTAATGCATGTGACTTCATTTATGGTTGTTTATACAAGCACTCTTTTGCCAGGCCAACAGCTGAGGAGCTATTGAGGCACCTTTTCATGAGGAACTAGCCATTCCTTTATCCTCTTACTATGTTTCATGTTTTTATATCTTCGTGTTTTACCTTTTGTCAGTTTCGATCATTAACTTGTTTTAGGGTTTATGTTTGGAAACCGTTTATGTTTTGTGTAAAATACATCGTTTAACCACTGATGACTCCTATTATTCACTTATCGTACTTGCCTTATGTCTGCTTCCCCTCAACAAGTCGTACTAACCAAGCAAAAGTCTTTGAAAAAATGTCCAAAACAAATCGTGGATGACACATAACAACATATGAAAAAACTGTCCAAAAACCTTTAAAATATAGAATCCAAAGACCTTTTGAAGCGTTCAGAGTCTCTTAACATCTAATCATGAAGTGCCACGTTGCACCATCATCCCCCGGTTTGTTTTTTTCTCTATTAATCAAACGATTGAATTGTCCTCTACTTCAATCAGAAATCATCCAAAATTACACATCACATTATAGATTAATCATTTATTCAATTATAAAACATCTAATATCATACATCACAATTGCGATTTCTTTGTATCAATCATATTTGGAACCCAAGAGATCATTCAGACAAACATATGGTTGCTGCAAATGAAATCAAAATCACCATACAAATACTAGAAGCTAACGAAATCGAAATGGAACATGAATTTGTAATGCCAGCGCGTTTCACTCGATTTGGGGGAATTGACAAGCTCTAGGGTTTACAAGGAAAATTTGGAAAAGATTTGAGGATTTTAACAAAATTGGTTTTCTAGAAGTTAACTAGAGTCGGTTTTTGGGTTTTGACGATTTTCTCTTACGGTTTTCTCTTGTACTTGGTTTTATAAATCAATTTTGTTAATTTTGAATTCGATCCAATATACATCCAATTGGATCACAAAATGGGTGGATTTTGATTGGTTGGGTTTGTAAATAAATTGCCACATCATAATTACTAGTATTTAAAATAGATATGAAATAAAATCGAAACATAACAAGAGCTTAAAGGGACCAAAAGGAGTCTCAGCCATTGTTCCTCCTTAGGCCTACCGCCATTGTTTCGCCGACGGCATTTTCTGATACTTCTCACCGTCACACGATATTTACTCCATCTCCCCAAGTGGTGCGAACTATCTTCAGAAGAATATCCTTCTCTTATCGTCTTCTTCTTCTTCCTCATCGTCTTGGGTCGTGAATAAGCATTAGATTCCTGCTTTTATTATCACCTTCTGTGTTTCCGGTTCTAATAATGGGCCAACGCCAAAAGTGAGGTTTTTTCTGAATTCAGTTTGATTTGCAAACCCGTTACTGATTACAAGCTTAATGTTTCTCTCAATTCGGATCACTGAAATAGGAGCTAGTTTGGAGAAAACAAACAAAAGCTGATGTCGCTGGTTGTGTTTTACTTTGTTTTAATTCGGTTGGTAAAACAAAACTTGTACTAGTGAGCTATACAAGCTCAAATCTTTGACAGTGTTTCTGTCCTCGTACACCGTCTGCTCGGTAAAATGTCAACGATATTTATTCGTAGACATTGGCACCTCACCTGATTGTCCTTGTGCATAAGTATATCTTGTTAGTCTCTGCTGATCTGAAAATTGTTTAGTAGTTAAAAATATTTGAGGAACTTATATTTTTAAGTTGTGATTGGCCTCTGATGAGCTGAAGAGCTTTCGATTCATTTTGTACTATCATTGGTTTATCCGTAGTAGTTTGTGCAAAAGTATTGGGTATATTTAAGTTTCTGTTTCGATATAGCTAACGTCTTTTATAACATAAAAGATGAAACAGCGGAACCCCTTTGTTTCTATAGCACTATGCTGTGAAAAATGTCCTCATGATTCTCTCAGTTACCTAGTGACTCATCATAAATATGAATGATGTATACATGTATCTAGTATTTGATTTTAGTTTTTTGTCTCTCCCTGAAACAGGCCCGTTCTGACAGTCAGGTTAGGAGGATTGGCTTCTCATTTGACTACATGAGTTTGCCCATGAAAATTCAGTTGTGATGTTTTGAAGGATTTGACACAGTGGATTCTATTGCCATCGTTCTCGTCAAAGGGTGCAGTTATTACGTTAGTGAATTCATTTGTGGGTCGTTTGATGCGTCCCTAAATGACTTATTTATTTGGCTGAACCTTCCACTCATATTCCTTTTGCAAGATAGGACTTGGATGGATTAAAAGGTTATTAATGGCTAAACTGTTGAGATTGGGAGCTAGAGTTTCTGTCTGCAGCAGTCAGATACCGAAAACTTTTAGTGTGGTATCACCCATCCAGACCGAAGAGTTAATGAATGATCACATAGATTCCCTCTGTAAACAGAATTTCTACAGGGAAGCACTGGAAGCATTTGATTTTGCTCAGAAGAACTCAAGCTTCAAAATAAGGTTAAAAACCTATATTTCTTTAATTTGTGCTTGCTCTTCATCGAGGTCTCTATCACAAGGCAGAAAGATACATGATCAAATTTTGAAAACCAACTACAAATATGATACGATTCTTAATAATCACATTCTTAAAATGTATGGGAAATGTGGCTCGCTGAGAGATGCTAGAGAAGTTTTTGATTTTATGCCTCAAAGGAATTTGGTCTCTTACACATCTGTGATTACTGGCTATTCACAGAACGCTCAACAAGCTGAGGCAATCAAATTATACTTGAAAATGCTTCAGGAAGATTTAGTTCCTGACCAGTTTTCATTTGGAAGCGTCATCAAAGCATGTGCCAGTACTGGTGATATTAGATTAGGGAAGCAACTGCATGCTCAAGTCATTAAGTTGGAATCCAGTTCCCATCTTATTGCTCAAAATGCTCTGATTGCTATGTATGTTAGCTTCAATCAAATTTTAGATGCCAACAAAGTGTTCTGTGATATTCCAATGAAGGATCTTATTTCCTGGAGTTCAGTCATCGCAGGGTTGTCGCAACTTGGGTATGAGTTTGAGGCTCTGAGCAGCTTAAAAGAAATGTTGTCTTATGGTCATGTTTTCCATCCAAATGAATATATATTTGGAAGTTCTTTAAAAGCTTGTAGCAGTCTCCTTCGACCAGATTATGGAAGCCAAATACATGGGTTATGCATAAAGTCTGAATTAGCTGGAAACATATTTGCAGGCTCCTCGCTCTGTGACATGTATGCTAGATGTGGTTTCCTGAATTCTGCAAGGAGAGTATTTAATGAGATAGAAAGACCTGACACAGCATCATGGAATGTGATCATTGCTGGACTTGCAAATAATGGCTATGCTGATGAGGCTGTATCATTTTTCTCGCAGATGAGGAATTCTGGGGTTATTCCTGATGCTACCTCCTTGCGTTCTTTTCTTTCTGCCCAGACAAACCCAGTGGCTCTGTGTCAGGGCATGCAAATTCACTCATACATCATCAAGTATGGTTTCCTGACGGATCTTTCAGTTTGCAACTCTCTGCTTACCATGTACACCTCCTGCTCGGACTTGTATTGTTGTTTTAGGATATTTGAAGACTTCAGGAACAATGCAGATTGTGTTTCTTGGAATGCTATTTTGACGGCCTGTTTGCAACACGAAGAACCAGCAGAGATGGTGAGACTATTTAAGCTGATTCTTGTCTCTGAATGTGAGCCAGATCATATAACCATTGGTAACTTGTTGCGGGCTTGTGTGATAATGTCATCTCTAAATTTGGGAAGTCAAGCCCATTGCTACAGTTTGAAAACCGGGTTAGAGCTTGAGCAATTTATAACAAATGGAGTGATTGATATGTACGCCAAATGTGGATCACTGTGGCAAGCAAGAAGGAATTTTGATTCAATGCATAACCGAGATGTAGTTTCGTGGAGCACGATGATAGTTGGGTATGCACAGTCTGGATTTGGAGAGGAAGCTCTCATATTGTTCAGAGAAATGAAAACTGTAGGCATAGAGCCTAATCATGTAACATTTGTCGGTGTTCTTACTGCCTGTAGTCATGTTGGGCTGGTGGAAGAAGGCTTGAAGCTGTACGCAATCATGCAAACTGAACACGGGATTTTACCAACAAAAGAGCACTGCTCTTGCATGGTCGACTTGCTGGCTCGTGCTGGCCATTTAAAAGAAGCTGAGAAATTCATCGATGAAATGAACTTGGAACCTGATGTAGTCGTGTGGAAGACTCTACTGTCTGCATGTAAAACCCAAGGACACGTTGATCTCGCCCAAAAAGCAGCTAAAAATATTCTGAAGATCGATCCTTTCAACTCTACAGCTCATGTACTGCTCTGTAGCATACATGCTTCTTTTGGAAATTGGGAAGATGCTTCTTTATTGAGAAGCTCAATGAAAAAGCATGATGTTAAAAAAGTTCCGGGACAGAGCTGGATTGAAGTTAAGGCTAAAATTCATATGTTCTTTGCTGAAGATGTTCTTCATCCAGAGAAGGAAGATATATATACAGTCGTGCACAACCTGTGGTGGCATATGCTAGATGAGTGTAATCCGCAGCACAAGAAAAGAGCCCGCTTTATATAAGAGACAGGATAAATAAAGTTTGAAGTGATGTTTGTTTCTCTTCAAAGCAAGCAACGAGAACCATGGCCTCTCTATAAGTTGGAACCTGATGTAAAAGTTCCAACGCATTGGCTGCTTGAGGTTCTGAGAAGTAACGACAGTTTACAGAGATACTTACAGATCTCATGAGAGGTCAGGTTAATGAGATTTTTCTTTTCTCTTTGACGTGATCTGTTTTGTAATAATAAGAGGATGACTCTAAGCGTCTTGATTCTCAACTGTGTATACAGATGTTCATAACATCTGGTCTGATTATGCCTAGAACTTGATCCTATATATTTGTATATACAATGCCACAATGATTCATCATGGAATAGATTAGAGCTAATTTGAATGATCTTCCTTCTCCTTGTATAGCAATTCGATAAGCAGGACTGTTATCAAGGTAACAACATTTTAATAAAGATGATATCAAAGATGAGAAATTGTTGCAAATGTGAAGAGAGAGAGAGACTACAGCTGCAGCCAATGTGTATATGAAGGCAAAACTAAAATTAAGTCTACACAAGCAAAAAGGGTGGTTTCTACTTACTGTCCTAGTGAAATCATTTTGGACTCAGGTGGCTTTTATTTTCCAGGCACAGGTACTCCTTGCTTTAGCTTCTCACGCTTGAGCTTCTTTTTGGAAACTGGCTTCTTCTTCTTTGGAGGTAAGTTTTTCTGAGCATACACGTAAAGCACGTAGTTTGCTATTAGGAACACAAGAAGCGGAACTCCAACAACAAGTAGCACGATTAATCCCGGGTTCAGTCCTCCGGCTTCAGCAGCCGCCTGTGGATAGTCAGACCAAATGTTTGGATAAGATCATACCAAACACACAAACAAGGATGTAGGGCCGGGTAGATGCGAAGCAAATGTGTATGCAACAGGGGATGTGCAAAGGATCAAATTGAAACCATCATATTATCAATGACAATTCAAAAAACACAAAGGTTTCACCATAGCTTGCTTAATATACCATTCTCTAACGATTTTCAGAGTTGAGAACTGAACATCTGTTACTAGAAAAGTAAAACACCTCAAATACATTCATCTTTGTGCATATTTTTTGGAAACCAAACTTGCAGATTGATACACATTGGCATATATATATATATATATACATATTCCAATAACTCGAAATGAAGAAAAAATTAAAAGATTTTATTTCAAACATTTGTCCTGCAATGCAATCAAGGACTCAAATACATAAAATATCAAGTGATTTCCTTAGATCATTAAATAATAATAATAATAATAATAATAATAATTTCTCGGTTTCGCAAACAATGTCATTTTAGGAAAAAAAAATGTTTCACGGGTTATTCTACAATTTTAATTTAACTTTTAACAAAAAAATTCCAACTTTAACCTCCAATCAATTTTTTTAATATGGAATATAGCTAATCATTACCTTTAATTCATAGGGGCATAAATGAATTTGTATTTTGCTATAATTTGTGTGAAAAAACATAGAAAAACACTTTATAAGAAACCGAAGGAATAATAATAATAATAATAATAATAATAAAAAAAAAAAAACACGAATTTTATCCTAAGAAACCCGATTGCACATTTAGGAGTCAGAGAAGGGAAACTATTATAATTAAATCGTCTCGATTTAATTGAAAAAAAAGCTGCAAGTAAAATGACGATTGAAGGTACCTTTCCGGCAAAATCGTCGGCGTCCATGAATATACGATCGAAGAAATAGAGTGAGATCAGGTCCAATAAGAGGAGGAAGAAACAAGGATCTGTCTTTCAATAACAACTCACATAGAAACTTGTATATCTATGTATGTATACACACGTTTTTTATCCACTAATCTGATATATTTTATTTGGACCCCTTTACTTTCCAGGTATTTCGTTTTTAACCATTATTTTTCTTTGTATAGTTAGGCCCCATATAAGTATCTCATCCTAAACTAGGGGTTTTTCTATAAACAATTAGATGGGATTTTTTTTTGAACATTTAGATTGATAACCTCAAGATATTATTTTTAGATTCTTTTACAAACAACCGATAAAATTAAGACTTTTTTTTCTTTCACAGGCGATAGAGAAGACGATACAGGTTATCACCGCTGAGGCTTCTTTGACCTATGTTCCGGTGAGCGGTGGTCAGCGGTTCCGACAGAACCGACACCGCCATCGTCTTTTGCTCTTCCACCACCAACGACCTATAAAGCAGCATTTTTCAGAAACGGTTTTCAAGGTGTGAGATTTTCCGGCAAGATACTTCGTTTTGGTCTTCCTCCGACGATAGCCGGATGGATCTTGTCGTCACTCTGCTTTGGTTCTTCTCCTCTTTGTTCCAGCCATAAATTTATGTCTGGTTTTGGTGGCTGGTTTTAAGTTTCTAGATCTAGGGTTTGGTAAATTTGGATCTTGTGAGTTTTGGCTAGATGGAGGTCATGTGAAGTTAGGTGTTAGATCAACGGTTCATGTACTCTAAGTGCTTGCTGGATCTTCCCTTGCGTCTCTTCCTTTCAGTTTTGGCTATGCCTTAGCTTCATGCCGCTTCTCTTTAGTTTCTTCTTCTTGATGCTTACGCAATCTTGTTTGTGGTTCTGCCTTCAGGTCTCCTCTTTTGGAACGTATATTGCTGCTGGCTCATCTACGATCCTCTCTAAGGCTTTGTGTTCTTAGGTTTCACGATGCAGTGGTTTCGATTTGGAGTTCTTCTCTTGCAAGGAGGTGGTTCGACTTTGGCAGTAGATGGCTTTAGTCGGGCTCGCTGTGTCTGCGTGCAAGAGGTTTAGATCCTTTCTGACGTTTTGCCCTGGCAGTCTCAAGAGGTTTTCTTGATCCCTAGTTTCTTTTGGGCTTTTTTCATCTTGGAGCGTTTCTCTGGAGCGGTTCAATCGAATTCGACTCGTTTTCTCTGATGCGCTCTGTCCGGTTTGTGCTGCTCTCAAGTTTATCTTTGGTCTTGTCTCTAGGCGTGTTGGTGGTGTGCTGGTCTCAGGCCGTTGCTTCATGCAGTCTTGATACCTTCCTATTTCATTAGGATATAGCATGGGATTGTTGTGGTTTTGGTTTGGTTTTGGTTCTCTGGAGATTGAGGTTTTGCCTTTGTTGTCATTCTCATAAGTTTCATTTGTAGGTTTCCCACGACGGCTCTTGTTTCCTTTTTTTGAGCTATGTCTTCGGAAGTTTTATGTTGTCCCGCTGGCTTTTTCTCTCTGAACTTTGTATCACCTTCTTGCTTTGTTAATCAGTTAATCTATCGACGAAAAAAAAAGATTGATAACCTCAAATCTATAACTTAAACTCTTTCAAATAGAAAAGTACCAAGGAAAAACTTTCTTTCTCTTTTAGAAAGAGAGTAATTCTCGATCCTTCCAACGTTTTAACGATGGATTCCCTTTTCTCCGATCACAATCATTAAGAGAGAATAAATGTTTATCTTCCATCGATTGGATCGTCAAATTTCCAACTTTGTTGGCTTTTCGGTGGATTTGTTGTGGTTCACCAGTGTTTGGGTTTTTTCTTGTGAGTGTGTGTTCTTTTTCTATTTGGCTTTTAGATCTTCATCCTTTTGTTTATTAGGTTTGTTTTATTTTGTTGTTACCGGTTTGCTCTATCACCAATGGAGTTTCACTTCCGGATTGGTCTGGTAAACATCCAGTTTTTTGCACTAATTTTGTTTTCAACCTTTGGCTTTTGGTTTTTTTCTCTTTCTCTTTCTTCCGGCTTTGCAGGTGGGTGTTCTTCTTTTCAAAGGTTTCTTTGTTAGCAGGATTGGAGACAAAAGATCCTTGCAAAACAGGAGTCTTTGCATGTGGAGATGTCAACATTCGTCGCTATCACCAAGAAGGAGAAGATGGTGAGCATATTCGGGCCATAGTTTGGATTTCGACGCCGCCGGAGCTGCTCGACGGTTGAGATCTCCGATTTGTTTCCTAGGGTTTACTGTTTTTATTTAGGAAAAAGTTTTCACGATGATGTTCTGCCTGCTGATTCACTTGGGAAGAATCGTTCACGATCACGGCCAAATTCAGAGAGACGCGGTGTAAGAGAAGCACTCACAGCGAGGTTCCCGTTAGTGGTTTACCGGAGTTGCATTTCGAGGATTTCCTTCGGCAACCACGTGACCATTGCTGGGTGTGATGTCAGCTTCTCGATAGTTCTGCTTAATGGGCTGTTAGGCAAGTCCATTACCGTTTAATTCTCTGTGTTTGGATTTCTTTGTACTATACACTTCTTCATGTTACTGTATTTTGTTGGTCTTGGGCCTTTATCTATAAAACTATAGCTATTAGGCGTTAGAAAAACTAACTTTTTCGAACCGTAAATCTTATCACATAAAAATAGTTGATTCTATGCTTGATTATGTTGAATCTACTATAATATTTTTTAAAAAAGAATTTTCAATCTATAACCTTTAAATTACTATTTAATTACTTCGAATGCTATTAGAGATTTATTTAAAATGATAAGAACTCGCAAATTATGGAAAGGTCAGTGAAGTAATATCCTTAATTGTTATTCTATACATATCTTACTATTGTACACTTACATTGAATCTTTCCTAAATTTCTTACATATTCATTCGAGATTCAAATTATATATTTGTCATCACACAAGAGGGTGGAACCGGGAAATATCTTGGATTACCAGAATAAAAGAGTGGTTCTAAGAGGGAGTTTTAATCAGCTTCATCACATAAAAGATGCATTCACGTCATGGAGGCTGGTTTGAAAAGACTATTTCCTTCGGAGGGAAGGAAAATTTGATTAAGTATGTTGCCTTAACTCTTCCGGTGTATGCAATGTCATGTTTCAAACTAGCAAAGCACCAATGCAAGAAGCTTACCTCTGCCATTTCAAGCTTTTGGTGGAATAGCAAGGCTGATAAGAAAAAGATGCTTGGCTGTCTTGGGACAAGATGTGCAAGTCAAAACAAGAAGACAGTCTTGGTTTTAAATACATTGGAGAGTTTAATCAAGCCTTTCTTGCTAAACAGTCTTCACGGATTATATATGATCCTCATTCTCTTGTTAGCAGGTTGTACTAGGCGAGATACTTCCCTAAGACTAAGATTTTAGATGCAAGTGCGGGCTTCAGGCTGTCGTATGCTTGGCATAGTATGCTCTTTGGTAGAGATTTGTTGATAAAAGGGATCTTGAGAAATTTTGGTAATGGAGACAACACGAATGTGTGGCTAGAAAGATGGCTTTTCGATGGAATGCCATAGACCCCTCATAACAAAAGTCCGATTACAGACCTGCAGTTAAAGGTACCTTCACTTGTGCCCGCAGATGGAAGATTGAATTTTGAGAGTGATTCAACTCTTCCCGAAGATAGAAGTTACCATGATCATTAGAGAACAATCAGAGATTACATTAAGTGATAGTTGGGTTTGATTTTTCACGAAGGATGGAAACTACTAAGTTAAAAGTAGATGTTGCTTAGCAGAAAAACTGAGATGCCATAATAATTGTGTTTTAACCCAAGAACAAGCTAGTTATAATCTTAAGGCTAGAATCTAGTCAAAACACTCCCAAAGTTTATGTTTTTCTTGTGGAGAACACTATCAGAAGCACTCGCTGTAAGGGAATATTTGCAGGGGCATGGCATCCAAATTAACCCCATGTGTAAGATCTGTGGCAATGGATCAGAGTCTATTAAACATGTACTCTTTGAATGCATCTTAGGTGCTATGGTTTGGACTAATCTCAATCATATGCCACGCCTCTTTTCTAGTATCACAATTGATTCGTATATGGATCAAATATTGATAGTGTTGGAGAATAGAGGACAATCAAACAAGTATAGTAGAGTTTTTTCATGGTTCCTATGGCTAATTTGGAAACAAAGGAATGGTAAATTATTGTAAACAGATAATAAAATATTGATGTTCTGATTGCACAAGGGATTGAAGAGACTGAATAATGGTTTATACTCCACAAGAAGAAACAGGTTTTCAAAGCACCATTTGTACGTCGAGTTCAAGAAACAGATAGCTGGCTCTCTCCTCATTGCAACACTCTAAAGTACAACCTTAGTTTTCATGGGGAGGATCACAACATCATAGTGATGTGGATTGGATTCTTAGAGACAATGCTGGTAAAGTCTCACTACATGCTCGAGATGTACCTGGCAGCAAGACTTGTTGTTAGAAGTCTTCAAACTCAGTCAAAAATTTATGCAAAGTTCCAAACTCTATTGAGTACAGCTAAACGTTTAGTAGATTTTTTGAATTAGTAAAGTAAAAATATGGATTGAAAATGCCAACCTGATCAGAGCTTTTCAATCACCAAAAAATTGGCCAAAATTCAGAATTTTTTTTTAATCAGTGAAAGACAACAATTGCTCCTTTCAGCCATTGTGTTGTTAAACACTCTTCATTTGGAGTGAACCTGGCAGTAAGACTAATTGCTAGAAATATGGTTCGTGAAGTATGGTATAATTCGTATCTTGCATCTGGCGAACCATTGTGGTTAAAGCCAATTCTTGATGAAGATCGAAGAAGCTCGAACATACCCTAATTATTTACATTTTGGTGTTATATCTCGTTTGGGAGGATTTCATATTGTTTCAAATAGCAATCCAATTTTGGGTTTATTAATAAACTTTCAGATGACAAAAAAAAAAATTCCTTAATTAAGTATTGTTTGTAAAAACAATATAAAACCAAATTTATTGACCTTAATAATTATACACATGTCGAGGACAAGTGGGTCAGTGGCAGTGATTAATTTACAAATCTTCATGCACCAGACTCCAATTCTTCCTCGATGCAAAAGAAAAAAAATATAGAAATTTAGGATATGAGTTTTAGCTATGAATCGGACTTTGTCGATCCAATTATTGTTTGAGTAAAATTGACAAAATAAAATCAAACACCTTTAATATGGTTTCCAATTGTGTACCTTCATTCGAATATCCCTATATTAACTTGCTAAGAATATCTACAATATTCTAAAATTTGTAATCTCTTATACTTTTAAAAATAACTAATTTTGAATTCAAAATATAAATTTTCCATAATTATTAAATTGTATGAGATAAATATAAAAAATATCGCTTTAAATATGTACTATCGAGTTTAATATATTTTCGAATCAATGTTAAATATACGCTAACTAACTATACTTATCATTCATATATTCTACACAATACAACCCTAATTTTCTTTCTATAAAAGCAACTTTAATCTACCTATTTCTCTTCATATTTTGCAATTATAATATTTTAACGATATTGCTTTCGTTGTGGTGGCTGAAATCATCCAAACAACATGAAAAACCAATGTGAATTTTTTTATACTAGGGCAGACATAATACTGTTGGAGGTGGATCTGAGATCCTACTTTGGTCCACTGAAAAACAACAGGTGAATACAAAATAACAACTCGGTTGCCAGCACTAAGTCTTCAACTCGAATAATATACTCGACTCGGCAAAAGTCTCGTCTCGGAAGGTTCTTTGAACCTGAAGAGAAATCGGATGACACATCAACAAAACAAAGAAATGGAAATTTTCCTGTTCTGACATGGAAAATTTCCACAAATCTAGCACGAATCTTAATAGATTCAGTCTTATCAAAACAATTATAAATCTTCCTTTATTTTCTACCCATGTAACCGCCTCTATGAACTTTAAATATAGGCACAATCCTTTGAAGAAAGGATTCGCTTTTCAGCATACTTGAATCTAATAAGAACACCAAGTTGGCAATCATCTTTACTCGTTTCTAGTTAACTACTCTTGCTCCAGTCCAACTCACAATTCTCCTTGCTCATTCTCTCCCACTCTTTTGATCAGGAACCTTTATTCTAAGTACTACTTGTGCTAGAACCGGTTCCAACAGTTGGCGCCGTCTATGGGGAAGATATCAAAGGACATCTTCACAAAAGCAAGAGAAAACTTCTGAGAAAAGAAGGATGGTTGAAGGCGAAACCATCATCAGCTCAGCGGAACAGAGGGATTCTCACCCTCAAGAGAACGTCCATCTGACAAACGGTTCAACTCTAAATTCAACTCGGACTTAGGAGGAGAACCGACAAGAAACTCGTGAAGATACTGATCTTCCACCACCACTATCAGGACCATTAACACTCGAGACCCTAGTGCGCAACCTAATCGCACAGCATGAGGCTTCCGACCAAAGAAACGCGGAAAGATTTGACAGGCTCAAATCTCATTTGATTGAAAGTAGTCTCCTGACTACACAAGTCAACAGGCCATGCGGTGAAGCACTGGCCAGCGTTCAAAGAAATCTGTTCGGAGGAATAACGAGTCCACAACCAGTGAATACCTTGGTACAAGATCACTCTTCATGCCAGATAACATGCCCCAACAACTCTAGATGTTGCGACCATGTTGAAGATGATGGACGACATGACATCAAAATTCCATCAAACAACCATATCGGCATCCGAGATAGGAAGGATCCTACCTCAAGCGCAAAACTCGCCATTTGCACCGAGATTACGGAAAGTCTCGGTGAATAGAGGGTTACGAATTCGATGCCCCTCTTACAATGGGAACACGGGTCCAGTGCAGTTCATGAGTGCCTTCAACGTTATGATGAATGGTACAAACTACACCATGGACAACGAAGACGCAGCCTACTGTCAGCACTTTGCTGAGAATTTGACTGGTGACGCCTTGGTATGGTTCACCAAGTTTCCAGCCGGGTCAATCGAAAGCTTCAATCAACTCGCCGAGTTGTTTATGAAGCAATATGCATTATTTGTAAACTAGGTACCTCAACCGCCGAAGTGAGATCCTTAAGGCAAGGTTTTGACGAGTCCTTGAAGTCATACTCCCACGCTTCAAGAAGACCCTGACAAAAATTAAAGTCAATGATAATATGGCCATTGAAGCTCTCCGAACTGGAATAGTCACCAACGAGGCACTCAAACGGGACTTTTATGTATATAGGCCCAATACGATCTCGGACGCTTTTTACAGAACAGCGAGACATGCAGACTACATAGAGGAGAAGCAAATTCTCTCACAAAATCAAGATGTGCAGTGCAACTCGACAACAAAAGAGCCGAGAGAAGGGCACTATGAGTCGAGATAGCATAGCAGAGGAAAAGCAAACTCGGCAACAGCTTTTCAAGTCAGGGAGAATAGCAGCCCCCATGGTAGGTCATTCAACAACACCTATAACCAAAACGAATACTGCGAGTTCCACAAAAAAGCAGGTCACTCGACCTCAAAATGCAAACAATTACAAGAATTCCTTGTCGTGAAGTTCAGCAAGGGCGAATTGGAAGTTTTCAAAGAAGAAGCTCAAAAGTTCAAAGCACAAAAGCGAAAAGAAGCAGAGCAGCAAGAACCTACATTCAAGACAGCAAACTCGAAGAATGATACTTCAAACCGACTAAGCAACAAAAACTGATCAGGGACAATGATGAGTCCGACAATCAGCGAGTTGTTGTCGGCGTAATCACGGGTGGACTACAATTTTATTTTACACCATCTGTTTGATCAAGAAATACGAATGGAGATTTGTTGCTTCAGTCAACCAGGAATCCCTAGGGGAGTGTATGAACGTAGTAGACTCGACAATAACATTCACCACCAAAGATATTAAGGGAGTTAGTTTTCCGCACAATGACTCCATAGTCGTCAAATTCAGAGTTGTCGATTGTGATATCTCATGAATTCTCATCAATACTAGGAGTTCAGTAGATCTGATATTCAAAGAAACTTTGGATAAAATGGCATTGCTAGACGTGCAACTCAAACCTATGGACAGAACTTTAACTGCGTTTGATGGAAGCACAATAAACGTAATCAAAACAGTGAAGTTAGCAGTCCGAGTTGCCGGAATCATGAGGTGGATCAAGTTACTCATTGTAGATAAACCACCAATCTACAACATGATCATGGGAACGCCATGGATACACATGATGAAAGTTGTTCCATCAAGCTATCATCAATGTCTTAAAATCCCAACGAATGAAGGAGTCTACACACTTAAAGGAGATCAGAAAATGTCTAGAACTTGCTTCATCGCCGAACTGAAATTACGAAACAAGTCGTATATGATCACAGAAAATATGGGAAACAAAGCATTGTCTGAACCGCCTACTCCCGAGAAGCCAGACCAGTCAACTGTAGAACTTGTCAATATTGATTTGATAGACTCGTCAAAATACATCAGCCTCAGAATCGACTAGAGCAAGCTGATCAAAGAAAAGTTGATCCAACTACTAGAGAAGAATGTGACAATATTCGCATGGATTGCAAGTGACATGCTTGGCATTAATCTGGCAATCGCAAGTCATAGGCTAAATGTCAATCCGACGTACAAGT
Organism: Lepidium aucheri; assembly: GCA_900406435.1. Taxonomy (NCBI): domain Eukaryota; kingdom Viridiplantae; phylum Streptophyta; class Magnoliopsida; order Brassicales; family Brassicaceae; genus Lepidium; species Lepidium aucheri. The sequence goes on from OVBA01003861.1 coordinate 15,782, forward strand.
CGATCAAGCAAAGAAGAAGGAAGCTCAGGCCAAAAAGAACGAAGGCCGTAATCAATAAGGTTAAAAAGCTAATTGAAATCGGATCCATCACCGAAGTTTAATATCTCGAATGGCTAGCCAATTCGGTAGTCGTTCCGAAAAAGAATTAAAAATGGCAAGTCTGTGTGGACTTTACCGATCTGAACAAAGCTTGTCTTAAGGACAGCTTTCCGTTGCCGAATATTGGCCGAATCATTGAGGCAAACACAGGGAACGAAATCCTTTTGTTTATGACGCTTTCTCTGGATACAACCAAATTTGGATGCATCCTAACAACATGAAGAAAACCTCATTTATCACGGAGCAAGGAACTTATTGCTACAAAGTCATGCCGTTCGGGTTGAAGAATGCATGAGCAACCTATTAGTGGCTAGTAAACAAAATGTTTGCAAATCAACTCGGGCAAATGATGAAAGTATACATAGATGCTGGTCAAGTCGTTAAAAGCAGAAGATCATGTAAATTACCTACCTTGTTGCTTCCAAACTCTGAGCGAGTATCAGATGAAGCTCAACCCAGCGAAGTGCACCTTCGGGTTTACCTCAGGAGAATTCCTTGGATACATAGTCAGTCAAAGAGAAATTGAGACTAATTCAAACAAGTAACAGCAATCCAAGAGTTGCCTTCTCCAAGAAACAAACGAGAAGTACAAAGGCTGACGGGTCGTATAGCAGCCTTAAACCGCTTCATATCACGCTCAACAGTAAAGTGTCTCCCATTCTACAATTTGCTGTAGGGAAACAAATAATTAAAGTGGGACAAGACTTGCGAAAAGGCTTTCTCCGAGTTGAAAGAGTACCTTTCACACTGTTGATCCTCGCAAAATCAGAAAACGGAGAACCATTGTATTTATGCATCGCGGTTTCTACCTCAGCGGTAAGTGGCGTACTAGTTCGAGATGATAGAAAAACTCAGTATCCAATCTTCTACATCAACAAGTCTTTTGATGGAGCCGAGTCCAGATACCCGACTACGAAGAAACTTGCGCTAGTAGTAGTCACTTTAGCAAGGAAACTACGACCATACTTCTAGTATCATCCCGTTATAGTGTTAACAAATCATCCACTATGGACGATATTGCATAATCCAAACCAGTCAGGGCGATTGACTAAATGGGTGATCGAGTTGAGCGAGTACGACATTGAGTTCAAAAGACAAACGAGTGCGAAATCGCAAGTACTAGCTGATTTCTTGATTGAGCTATCCCCCAACCTAGAACCTCTAGAGTCGGCCAAAGCTCAAACATGGAAGATATATATGGATGGATCTTCATTACAACACGGCTTTGGAGTCAGCATTTGACTAGAGAGCCTGATAAGAGAAATCCTGGAACAGTCATTCTGACTTGCATTCTCGACTTCCAACAACAAAGCAGAATACGAGGCACTAATCACATGGATAAAGCTAGCCAAGGGAGTTAGAGCAACCGACATTGATTATATTGCGACTCCTAACTTGTTAACCAGTTTAACGGGGGTTATGACACGAAGAATGATCGAATGGAAGCTTATCTCAAAGTTTTTAAGGATCTAATCAAGGACATAGGATTCAAAATTAACAAAACCTCAAGATCCGAGAACACTTCTACCGATGCTTTAGCAGCTCTTGCGTCTACAACAGACCCCATTCAGAGACGAATAATACTAGTAGAAAGTATAGATCATCCGAGTATAACCTTACCAAAAGGAGATCTCGAACTCATCTCAGTCATAGATGATGCTCAAGAAGAGTCGGATTCCGAGATGGCAGACCCCAAACAGATTTGCAAACAAAAGGTGGGTTGGCAAGACGAGATTCTCACATACATCCTAGACAACAAAACGCTGGAGGATAGATGGGCAACTCGTCGTCTAAAAAGCCAAGTGCGCGAAAAGCTTTACAAAAGAAGTTCAAATGGAGTATTACTCACTTGCATTCACGGCAGTGAAGTCAACGAGATCATAAAAAAGACACATGATGGAGTGGGTGGAAACCAAAACAAGGGAAGAATACTCGTTCAGAAGATCAGAACACTCGACTACTATTGGCTGACTATGGAAAAGGATTGTGCTCAATATTCCACTAAGTGTGACAAATGTTAGAGACACGGGCACATCATTCACGCTCCAACCGAGGAGCTGACCTCAACAATCATGCCTCATCCATTTATGCTATGGGCGATGGATATAGTCAGATCATTACCATCATCACGACAAAAGAGATTCATGCTTGTCATGACAGACTATTTCTCGAAGTTGGTCAAAGCAGAGGCTTACTCCCAGTTCAAGGACAAAAACGTGATCAAATTTGTATGGAAAATATCATTTGACAACATGGTCTACCTTACGAGATCGTGACATATAATGGATCACAATTCATCTTGGCTAAATTCATAAACTTTTGCGCCAGATGGAATATTCGTGTGAGCAAATCAACACCACAAAACCCACAAGGCAACAGAAAACCTGAGGCCACAAATAAATAGATTAACGATGGCCTAAGAAACAACTCTCCGAGAAGAAGGGAAGTTGGGTTTTCGTGTTGGAAGGCGTGTTGTGGTCAATCAAACCACATCTTGATGCTCGACCGAACAAACTACATTATCCCTTTCTCATGAAATAGAAGCAATGGCTCTAGCCGAGATAGATGTGCTAACTCTAAGCTGAAAACATCTTCATGAAAATGAAAACGCTAACAACGATGCTATGGAAAATAACATTGAGAAGACCGTAACGAAGTACTTCTTCGAGTACAAAACTATCAACAAGAAGCCGCAAAGTACTACAACAAGAAAGTACACTGACGACACTTTGCAGTATGAGATTTTCTACTCTGAAAAGTGTTTGAGAAAATGGCTGAACTCAACGCCGGGAAACTCGGTGCAAACTGGGTTGGTCGGCACTTACAAAAAACTGGGTTACACCCTATAGTCATTGAAGTTACAAGTCAAAGTTGCAAGTCGAAAAGGATTCTCGTAAAATCAAACGCAAATCTATCTTTAAGCCGAGTCTTAAAATCTCGCCGAGCTCAATCTCAAAAAACTTGCCTCAAACCTTTCCGAGTCTAATCTCAAGAAATCCCCAATAAAGGCCTAGCCCTTATCTCTAACACCGAGCTCAATCTCGAAAACCTTATCCAAATCCCAAACTTTACCGAGTCTAATCTCGAAAAATCCCAATAATGTCCTAGCCTTTATTTATAAAATTTGAGTTCTGAAGCTCGTGGAATACAACCTCGAAATACTTTAACAACAATCAAATTCTTACTCCTAGCTCAAACGGATACGAAACTGAGACTTCTTAACATTAAACTGAGTTTTAACAATTACAAAGTGGTCTTTGGCAAAGGCAAAATATATTTAAAGCCGAGTCTAAATCTCGGCGAGTCCCTAAAGTCTTGCTCTCATCTAAGCCGAGTCCAAATCTTGTCGAGTCCCTCAAGTCTCGCTCTTATTCAAAGCCGAGCCAAAATCTCTCTATGTCCCTAAAGTCTCGCTTTTATTTAAGCCGAGTCAAAACCTTGCCGAGTCCCTAAAGTCTCGACCTTATTTAAGCCGAGTCAAAACCTCACCGAGTCCCTAAAGTCTCGCTCTAAGTTAAGCCAGGTCTAATCCTGCCGAGTCTTAAAATCTTGCACAAAACCCTAAACCTCGTATCACTATAAGTCGAGTCAACTAAGTTTAGTCAAAGCCAAAGACCCCAATTCATAATCAGCTAAAGTTCCAACTTTAGACAAAGAAGAAATAAGCAAAAAGTAACAAGCAATATATACTCTAAAAAGAAAGAGGTAACACAATGTTTTACAAACTCCTCTTGTGGGAGGAAAATCACTTCAAAAAAAGGGAATTAAACCAAGGTGCTAGTCTCAACCTCCTCAGCAACGGTTTTTTCCTTTTCAGTTAAGTCGTCCTTTTCGGCAACCTTTAAAAAATATCTTTGAAATGCCTCTTTAAAATGCCTCTAAATTTTATAAATAATAGAGGATTATTAAAATGCCTCTTTCGAAATGTTATTTTTCAAAACATACCCTCTGATGACCATTTCTCTCTCCCAATTTTCAAAGAAAATGGTAAATTTGAAAAGGGTACATGCCAAAAGAGGTATTTTTAAAAATTCCCCTAAATAATATGGTCATCAACTTTAACAAGGTAAAATAAAAATTATAAATAAGTTTGTCATTTGTGCTTTCAAGTATAAAATATTTTTATTGCAAAAACATTACAATAGTATGTTAAATATAAATTATAAGTAAATTTGTTATTTGTGCTTTCAAGTGTAAATTATAAAATATTTTGTTTGTATTAATTTTTTTACATTTAACTTAATAAGAAATAATTTATAATATAAATAAAATAATAAATAATAATTTGTATGAAATGATTATTTTTATATCGTAACATAACAATATAATATGTATTTAAATCTTAAAAATTATGTCCATGTTTATTTACTAGGATTATTTTTTTTTTCATAAAAATCTTAATTTTTTGAAATATATTAAGAGGAATTTAGAGAAATGCCCTTTTTAGTGTACCCCTTTGTAAAAATACTCTTTGAAATTTATCTTTTCAAAAATACTCCTCATTAATAGATAAATGACAAAAATATCCTCAAAAAAATTGTTATAAATTTTTTTGTCAAAAAAATAATTTTTCCCGCAAAAATATTTTTATGTCATGTTTTCTTTTAAAAAAATTTATAAGAAAAAAAATTTCCCGCCAAAAAAATATTTTCCCGCCAAATGTTTTTATAAGTTTGCTTATAAATCTTTACAAAATTTTTATAAACACCTTATAAATTTTTATAAACGCCCTATAAATTTTTATAAACACCTTATAATTTTTTTATAAACAGCTTATAAATTTTATAAGCACTCTTATAAAACCTTATAAATTATACAAGCTCAATCATAAAGCCTTATAAATTTTATAAAGCCTCTTATAAAGCCATATAAATTTTATAAGCTCTCTTATAAATTTTTGTAAATACCTTATAAATTTTTATAAGCACCTTATTATTTTCTATAAATACCTTCTAAATTTAATAAGCTATCTTATAAAGCCTTATAAATTATATAAGCTCTATCATAAAGTCTTATAAATTATATCAGGTCTCTTATAAAGCCTTATAAGTTTTATAAGCTCTCTTATAAAGCCTAATATATTTTATAAGCTCTCTTATAAAAAATTTTTATAAACTCCCTTACAAAATTTTTTGGCGGGAAATTTTTTTTGTCAATCGGAAAAAAGTTTGGCGGGAAAATTATTTTTTTGGCAGGAAAATTTTTTTTGCGGAAATTTTTTTTGTAAAAATATAAAAAAATAAAAATCAAAGGGTATTTTGGTCATTTTCCCATAATAAGGGGCATTTTTTGAAAATGTCCAAAAAATAAAGACATTGATGAAAATATCCTTTATGAGGGGTATTTTTACAATTCTCCCATATATTTAAGATTAATAAATTAAAATATATTTTTAGAAAATTAACTAAATAAATATATTAGATCAAATATAGTTAATTTCCTATAAAATAATCTTATGCTATAATCTTATATTTCAAATATATTTAATATCATATAGGTATTATTTAGGGAGAATTGCAAAAATGTCCTTCAAAGGAGCAAATTTTCATCACTGCCCTCATTTTTTTTGGACATTTTCAAAAATGCCCCTCATTATGAAAAAATGACCAAAATACCCTTATATTATTATTTTTGTATATTTTCACAAACTTTTTTAAGGCCAAAAAAAAAATTCTTGCCAAAAAACTTTTTTCCCGCCAATAAAAAAATTTCCTGCCAAAATTTTTTCTACTTTATGAAAAAATTTTCCCGCCAAAAAAATTTATAAGGGAGTTTATAAAAAAATTTTATAAGAGAGCTTATAAAATTTATAAGGCTTTATAAGAGGGCTTATAAAATTTATATGGTTTTATAAGAGACCTTATTAAATTTATAAGGCTTTATGATAGAGCTTATATAATTTATAAGGTTTTATAAGATAACTTATGAAATTTATAAGGTGTTTATAAAAAAGTTATAAAGTGCTTATAAAATTTTATAAGGTATTTACAAAAATTTATAAGAGAGCTTATAAAAAATTATAAGGCTTTATAAGAGACCTTATAAAATTTATAAGGCTTTATAATAGAGCTTATATAATTTATAAGGCTTTATAAGAGAGCTTAAAAAATTTATAAGGTGTTGATAAAAAATTACAATATATATAACAATCATATATATATTTTACGATTAAAAATATATTTATAAATATGAATGATTTTTAATTACAATGTAAAACAATATATTTATTTATCTCTTTTAAATTTCAAGAGGGAGACAAAAATACTAGATTTTTTCATGTTAAGACTAAACAACGAAGAGCACATAATCGAATAATTGGTCTTTAGACAAGTGGGGGCAATTGGTTAACAAAGGAGGAAAATATTTTAGCTGAAGCATCATGCTATTTCTCCTCCCTTTTTACTAGTAATGGGAATACCACACATTTAATGACTGAACTAGAATCCAAAATAACAGATTCTGATAGTCAGTTCCTAATGAAAATTGCTATTGTAGATGAGATCCAAAATGTCCTATTTATGATGGATCCTGGGAAAACAACGGGTCTTGATGGAATGACAGCCCTCTTCTTTCAGAATTCATTAGAAATTATCAAGGACGAGTCTGGTATCTTTAGTCAATAATTTTCTACGACAGGGATACTTTGATATCGATTTGAATAAGACAAATATTTCTCTGAATCCAAGATATCTAGACAAACAAAGATGACAAAATTTAGACCGATTAGTTTATGTAATATTGGCTATAAAATAATTTCTAAAGTCTTGTGTTTGAGACTTAAGAAGGTTTTTACCTAAACTAGTATCTGAAACACAGTCGGCTTTTGTTACAGCCAGACTGATATGCGATAATATATTGATTGCTCAAGAGATGTTTCATGCACTCAGAACTAACAGAGCTGTTAAAGGAAAATTCATGGCTATAAAAACAGATATGAGTAAAGCCTATGACAAAATGGAGTGGATCTTTTTTGAAATTCTATTCTGTAAGCTGAGTTTTAGTGAATCTTGGATAAAATGTATCATGCATTGTATCACAAGTGTTGAATACTTAATATTGATAAATGGGGTTCTAGGGGAAGTATCAAACCTCATAGGGGTTTACGACACGGAGATCCTCTGTCACCCTATATATTTATTCTTTGTATGAAAGTCCTGATTTTCAAACTTAGATATGCAGAACACCAAGGACTTATAACAGGCATTTCTATTGCCCACACTAGCCCAACGGTTTCTCATCTCCTCTTTGCTGATAATAGTTTGTTCTTTTGTAAAACAGAACAAACACTACAAGTTTTACAGATACTTAAGGAATATGAACTAGTATCTGGTCAACAAATTAACTTCAAAAATTCATCGATCTAGTTTGGACATGCGGTATCAGATACCTATAAAATGGAGTTACACCAAACTCTTGGAATTACAAATGTCGGAGGAATGAGTTCCTATTTAGGACTCCCGGAAAATCTTGGGGGGGGCTAAAACAAAAGTCTTTGCTTTTGTGTGTGAGAAACTTCAAGAGTGAATATATGGTTGGTCTTCTAAGTTTTTATCGAAAACAGGAAAGGAAGAATTAATTAAATATGTCCTTACGGCTTTACCCACATATGTGATGTCATGTTATCGTCTACCAGAAGCTATTGTCCTTCAACTAAATTCATCAATAGCAATTTTTTGGTAGACTAATTTAGAAACTTCTAAAGGTATCCATTGGAAGCAATGGAAAAAATTATGTAAACAAAAATCTAAGGTGGTCTAGGTTTTTGAGCACTAGAGGAATTTAATTCTGCACTTCTAACTAAACAACTTTGGCATTTGATTGATGTCCTTGACTCACTTTTTTCAAAGGTTATGAAAGGGAGATATTATAAGGACCAATGCCCCTTAAAGACGAAAATAAATACAAACCCTTCCTGTGATTAGCGGAGCATATCTTCTGCCCGATCACTAGTTTCTAGAGGTATAATTTGGAAAACTGGTGATGGAAAATCGACCGGCAACTAATATTTTTGGAAGGATCCATGGATACCAGATTGTCTTCCTTGACCGGCAACTAATATGTCGTTTACCTTGTTTCCTGATCTTACTGTGGATCAATTTATTGACCACAAAACCAACTCTTCAAAGGAAAATTTAGTTCGACAATATTTGAACCTACAGATGTCCAATTGATTATGGGTATTCCCATTCCCAGAAGAAAGCGCCCAGATTACTGGGGTTGTCATTTTACTAAAACACGACGTTATTCTGTTAAGTCAGATTACCAAACAGAAGAGTCTTCTTCTTTACTTGAGGTTGGATAATTTGGACCAAAATTTGAAGCTTTTCGCAACAAGATTTGAAAACTTAATTGTCCTAATAAGTTTCAACATTTTCTTTGGCAAGCCCATTCGAGTTATACTATAGTCAAACAAAATTTGAGTCAAAGAGGTATTAATTTTGATACTCGGTGTTCACAATGTGGAGTAGAAAACGAAACTATTAATCATGCTCTGTTTCAATGCCCACCAGTTGTACAAACGTGGACATTATCTAGCATCCCTTCTACAGCAGATGTTTTCCCAAGAGGATTAGTCTGGTACAATCTAGATTACATGTTATGGAGATTACTAGATAGAGATGAATTTAAGTGTTTTCCATAGATTATTTGGAGCATTTGGAAAGCAAGAAATGATCATTGTTTCTCAAATTCTGATACTGATCCACGTAGCATCATTCTTCAAGCGGAGGCTGAATATAAAGAATAGTGTATGGCTCGTAATGAACTTAAGGAACAACGAACTCCTTTGATAGCTTATACTTGCTATTCACAAGTCCTCATTGGCTTTTCCAACCACATCTAATCCAAGTTTCACAGGCTTCAAATATTTTGTGGATGCTTCCTGGAAAAACTTGGACCTCAAAACTGGTTTAGGCTGGTTCGATTTTCTAGATTCAATGGAGGGAGCATGTATGGGGGCTCAAAGTGTCAACAAAAGTCTCTTTGCCCTACATTCAAATAAAAAAGTTGTTCTTTTGACGATGGAGTCTCTCTTGGCGCTTCAAATATTAGAGGTGGAAATTTTGACGGACTGCAAGACGGTGATGAAGATCGTGGATTGTCCAGAGGAGTGGTCGGCTTTCTTTCCTTACCAGGAAGAGTATTCACTGTTGAGTTTGTTATTCTCCTTTCTCTCCCTTTCTGTTATACCTCGACTCTTAAATCATAAAGCGGATGCTCTTACTTGTCATGTTAAAGAGACCGCTTATGATTATTGATGTATCTTCTTTATTTTCCCGTTATTAATATAATCTGCCGTTGACAAAAAAACTAAGTATTTTCAAGTGGTCTTTAGTCTAGTGGCATGTAGGAAGTCCACTAAAGGCGGGTGCACTTTCACGTCCAAAGATCAAAACTAGCCGCCTGCATTATGCAGAAACTTAACTAATGAGCCAGGTAGTTGTGCCCCAATGTTGACAAAAAAATTAAGTGTTTTATATTTTATTATTTCACCGTTTATTAAAATCCTAAATTTATGTCAAATGAATGAACATAATATTGTTTAATTTTTCATTTCCATTTTGGATTCAAATCTCACTATCCAATAAAAATATAAAATATTTTTTGCTCTCTCTTTAAGCAACCCCAAAAAATACGGAATACATATTTTAATAATTTTCCATATATACAATTTAGTATATAAAAATATATAAAACTGATTAAATTTAGGGGGATTTTCAAAAATACTCCTAATAGCATGTACCCTTTTATAAACCTAACATTTCCTTTGAAATTGGGAGAGATAAATAGTCATTAAGAGTATGTAAATTGAAAAATGGCATTTCAAAAAGGATATTTTTAGTAATTACTTTTAAATTTACTATGGATATAAATATTCTTATCATCGTGTTAACATTCAAAAGATTTAATTATGATCTGATAAAGACAAACTCAAATTTTTTCAAATATAAATTTAATATATGCAACTTTTGTTAGAAAAATATATTTCATATCTCGCTATAAATATATATAACGAGA
>OVBA01003862.1:0-25897 GCA_900406435.1 Lepidium aucheri
TCACTAAACCATAATTAAGCCTAACCCAAAATCAAGTTTAATTTCAATATTTGCTTGGTCCAATTTTCACCACTGGCACTCTTTATTGTTAACAAAAGGAATCAACTGAGCTTGTTTCAACAATCATCAGCTAAGCGCATTTAAACATATTGAATAATCGAATTAGCTTACCTAGGTGATTGATCAAGATAGTTCCTGATCCTTGTCCCATGGAGAATATCAACACGAACTGTTGGGATCATATCTAGCTCTTCTGCAAGCTGTTTTGTGGGAGATGCTGCAAATATTAACGCTGATCCATTCCCTCTTATGGCAGCAGCTTGTGCTTCTTCAATGAAACGAATCGGACCCAACGTAGAGAAGCATAGAATTACTGTGTTAATTGCCAATTTCTTCAACCAGTTTTCCCATTTGCAAATTCTGCACATATCAGTTCTTACACTTATGCATCAATGCTGCATAAAACTACAAATTGACAAGCATTTAAACACGTCTCGAAATTGGCGTGAACTTAAAGAATTTAAAGAATTTCGAGCATATACCCTCCATTAAAATACGTTGTTGCAACAGAAAGTGTACCAGTGATCTCCCGAGTAATCAAGCTTTGACCCTGAAAGATTGAATGATTCAAAGTTTTGTTCTTCAGAATTTGATTCTAGTACTAGTAAGAATCAAAATTTGAGTACCGTGAGCGTGAAGCTGCCGTCAATAACAATTTTTGTTGGAAAACTCTGATCTACTGTCGAAGCTGCGACAGAAATTGCCCAAGGAGCGACGTTTTGTACAAGATCGGGATCAGGCCCATCGTTTCCGCTAGAGAAAACCACACTGATTCCTCTCTCCGCCGTGTGAAAGGCACCAATGTCTGCACTGGACTCAAAAAACGGAGATAAAGGCGGCGATGACCCAAAAGACGCCGAGATCACGTGAACGCCGTCGTGGATCGTGTCGTCGAAAGCTGCTAATATATCAGCCTCTGTGCAAACTCCTTCCAGATCCTTTCCCCAGCACGTTTTGAACACTGTTAACCTCGCCGACGGAGCTCCGCCGCCAGCAGTGCCGTATCTGAGACGTTTCGAAGCCGGAAACGTTTCGAACAACCGATCCGACGGCGGTTGAAGCTGTGTGGGTGCCATGCCCGAGATAATCGCGCGGAGATCGATATTCCGGATCTCGCGTAGGGTTGATCGTCCGTACGTCTGCTCAAATCCTCTGAGGTAAAATCGAGCGCCTATGAGTTTGCGATTGCAATGTACGGATGGATTAAAGTCTTCTCCTCCGACGCATTTCCCCTTCCACGACGGAGGAATTGGTTTCGGCTCTTGTGGTTCCCTAAAACTCTCTGATTCCGGCCAAAAATGCTAAACATGGAGAGCTCAGAAAAAGTAAGAATCCAAGATAAACAAGAGTAACCAGTATTAAAGATTTCGACGACGATGTCGGAGCCATAGACGAGCTGCGACAGAGTAGTACGACGGGGTTTGTCGAGGGTGAGACCTAAGAAATCCCAACTCCTTGTTGTATGCAACTTCAAGCTTTTGGTTATAAAAGAGATGAGTTTTGAAGAAAGAGAGATAAAAGAGGAACCTTGTAAAGACTTGGGCAAGAAGATGAACTTGGTGACTTGAAGCTAAAGCAGCGTTTTTGAGTCGCTTAGCTCCTAAATATACAACGTAAACCTGCAAAAAAATGAACAAGACATATCAAACTCAATTAAGAGAAGGCTATAAATGAACATGTTTTCATGCAGAAGTTTAGGTTTTACATGAAAAATTGATGTTGTGGCTTGAATTGATGAGTGGAATAGTAATATAAGAGCAATAGAGATTCGACCGAGAAGGCTTGCCATTGATGTTACAGTCCCCAGAATGATCTAGCTTCACTCATTGATTGCTGCAAGTCAGTCAAATTTTTATAAGTAAATTCAAACTCAAGCTTGTGTTAATCATTCATTATGACAAATTTAGGAAGGCATAGGCTCACGAGCCACATCATTTTCACTTTTAGGTCTAAACTTTGTAATAGCTAGATATTGTTTAATTCCTCTAAGAGTGTAAATGTTTTGATAGATGTTTTACTTTTTTGGATAGCTTCTCTTTAATCATTGAAGCTACTACAATTTGATACTCCATTTATAGTGGCTAGAACTATTTGTTAGGGATCAATTAATGCTAAGAACAATTACTCCTAGTAGTTTATAAATGTTCCTTTATAGAGTTTTGATTTGAGCAAATAGTGATAGCTTGTGATTAAGGTGAAACCTATAGAGACACTAGCTTGCAAGTCCTATTATTTAACTTGTGTTAGAAGTTAACACGCCTACAATTTAACAATTAAAAGTTAAATTAACAATTAAGTTTTCTTTGTTTTCTAAGTGGGGTTTTATCACAATTTAATTATTTTAGTAAATCGAGATTTTTAGTATAATCTTATTTATTTTAATTGAATTTAGTCATTGGAGAGGATAAGCAATTCCCATATTCGTATAATATAGTTATGGTGTAGTTATCCTATACTTTCATTTGGAAAGTGTTATAAATTCTTTTTTTTGTCAACAGCAATATCAATATGGGCCACAAAGGCCGACCCATTAGCCAAATTCCTACATAAATTTCGTAGGTGATGGAACTCGATCCCTAATGCATGTGCGCCCGTCTTTAGTGAACTTACCACCAGCCACTAGATTAAAGGTCACTTGTAGAAAAGTGTTATAAATTATATGATAAAATTAATTTATGCTTCATAAATGTCTTTAAAAATAGGCTTGTTCTAAATTTTTATATAAAATTCAAAATTAGTATAGATTTAATAGTAAAAAACTCTAAAAAATGCTAACACTTAATAAAAATATATATCACGTACAAATTTGGTTATTAATTCTGTTTCGAATCAGGTTTGAATTCGGTTTTTTGGGGGTACATAGATTTAGGATTCATTATTGTATTTCGTAGGATTTAATTCTTCTAATTCAGTTTTTCTGGTTCTTTTGATTTAAGACTTATTTGATTATTATTTTTCAGATATTATTCGGTTTAGTATAAATCGAGTTCACATTTGGGAATTTTTATATAAAAATTAAAATTTTAAAAAATTAATATAACATTTCTAAAATGCTATATTTTAAGAAAAATATATCGGATACTCATCGGTTCTTGATTTGGTTATGATTTGGGATATGGATTCATGATACACTTAGAGTTTTAATTCTATTATCCTATTGCAAGTGCACAGCATAACGAAGTAGTATTCTAGGGATCGAATCCACAAGGATCAAGTTGTCACACTATCGATTTTATGATCAAACTACAGCTAAGTCAATATGAAGTAATGGTGGTGAATGCGATTAAACAACTTAAGAAATAAATGATGTAAACTCAATAAATTAAAACATCAAGTTCAGGGAAACTCATCGGGAAATCAGGGAATTTGAATCAGGAAACTATTTAGAAATAATCAAGTAACAATCTCAACTCAGACATAAAGGTATAGACAATCCACTATCGTTGTATCGACTACTACATCTAGCAACCTAGAAATCCTAACTGTCGTTGGCACTAGAGATCTAGATATGCATTACTGACAAGATCTGATAAGTCCGTAATCAATCCTAGCATCAACTTTCACGGCTAAGGACTGATTGCTCATCTAGTGAGGGTCTGATTCCTAATAAGCTTTTCGAGAATTAGGTAATCTAAGATCATAGACTAGTTAGCTACTCTAATTTAGGCATTGAGATCATCATTAGATGGAGAACACATCAAGCAAACCTATTTGTTCCTAATTCATCAATTCCCTACAATCCTAGAAAATTCTAAACTTGATTTGGATGTACTCAGACATGATAGAGAAGAACAATTCAAAATGCATAATAGAAAACATAAAGGTAAGTGCAATTGAAATTAAAAGGTTTAGAAATCTTTTCCAATTGTGTAGAAATTGAAATTCCTTTCCCAAAAACTCAAATACAAGGTCTAATCATGTAAAAATGGTGTATGCCCTAAAAATAATGAAAATGGCACTTTTATAGGTCCTAAAAATCACAGGTGAAAAATAGGAAAAATTAGATTTCATTCCTCGCAACTTCGATGATCGATCAATGTTGAGCGTTAGATCTCCCAAAGGTCTTGGTCGATCAACAGGTCGAGCGTAGCTTTCGTTGAAGAGAGTGATCGATCGATCAATGAGTTGATCGCTTGATCAACAATCTTCTGTTGAAATTACAGATCTGCTCCGATTGTTCTGAAATGCTTTGTGGGTCTAATCCGAATTAAACCTGTTTTCCACCTGAAAAGACTCTAAAATGCAGCCAAACATTCTAAAAAAATGTGAATTAATGAATTCAAGACCGATAAAATGAGGTATATGACTTTGATTTTTTGGATACATATATTTAGGATTCATTTGGATATTTTTTCGGAATTAGTTTCTCTAATATGGTTCGATTTTGGTTTGGGTTTCAAGTATCGGTTTTTATGCCTAGGGATAAACTTGCTATATCCGATATGTAAAAAACTTTCATATTTTTTGTAAAGCAAATATGAGTACTTCATATATATTATCAAACGAATCCTAATAAATTCAATATATTAAAATAGAGGTACATTTATGTTTAGGACATTAGCTAATTTACATTTTATGTCATTAAAGAAAAAATCAAAACAAAAACATTCACAATAAATTAAATTCTACGATAGTACCATAGTAAAAAAAAACATAAGATAAAATTAGTCTATGGTGAAAATTTAAAATGTAAATTTTTAATCTTATACGCTTATTATTTAGTCTACTTTAAAATTATGATCATTAAATTTAAAAATAATCCATTATCGAGTAAAAAAGTATAGTCAAGTACATAAAGGAACAAACAACTAATCATGATTTATAATTAAATATATATAGAAAGTTATTGGTATCAAATCCCGTGCTATAGCATGAATTGAATCCTAGTCTTATATATTAAAGCGGGAGACACTTTCATTTTGAATGCGTTATAAACTATATAATTGAATGGTTCATAATTACCCTTAAAATAGGCATAAAGTGAGTTTCATTATAATTTTTTATATATAAAATTTCAAAATTAATAAAATTTTTATCAAAAAAACTCTAAAAAAACTGAAATTTTGAGTACATAGTTTATGGGATAAAGAAAGACGCAAATAAATATGCAGGGTTACACTCTTTTCTTGTATGCCCAGAAAACATTGTTTCGATAGAACTCAGCTCATGTTTGGCTCCTCACGGAGTATAGCTCACATCAAAATATCATATCTGACTGGGAACGGGGCAAACCCATGAAGCTTAGACGGAAAGAGGAGACCTGCCAGATCGAATGCCTATGGGTGCATGCTTCTTCAAAAAAGTGTGGACTGACTCTTAATAAAAAAAAATATATCGGGTACATATTTGGTTCTGCTTTGGGTTTGAAATTAGTTTTCCGGGTACATAGATTTAAAATTCATTATCCTATTTTGTCGGGTTTGGTTTCTTTAATTCGGTTTTATGGTTGTTTTTATTAAAAACTTTTGCGTATATTTTATTTTTTGGATTGAGTTTTGTTCGAGTATATTTATATAAAATATAAAATTAATAAATGTTTAATAGAAAGCTATAATTTTATTTAAAAATATATCAGATACCCATTCTGTTTTTGATTTGATTCTAGTTCGAATTTGATTTCAGTTTTTCGGGTATATAAATCTAGGATTGGATTTGGTTCCTTTAATTCGGGTTTCAGGTTTATGCCCAAAGACAAACTTACTTTTTACATTCACAATAAAAAGTTTAGAGGATATAATTTTTAAAAAATCATAAACTAGAATTAGTTTATGGTTTAAATCCGAAAAAGTTTGTTTTAAATCCTTATCATTGAATTCAAATATCAACAATTTTCTATTATCCATAAATGAACATACTCAAATACATAAAGCAACCAAATCACCAACTTTTTATTTTCTCGCCATGCTATATTCTTATTCGTATTTTCAAGTACAAAAAATTCTTGATTAAATATTTAAATATTTTTAGTATTTTTTATGAGTAATTTGAGTCAATACCCATTTATAAAGGAGTATATTTTTCAAACTACCCTCAACGTTTCATTAATTGTATGAAATACCCTCCATATTTGTTGTTGTGAAAACTACCCTGGGGTAGATGTGAATTGACGATTCTACCCCTTGTAAATTTGACAATATAATTCGAAAACAAAATATAACTGCCCAATTTTTATTCGTTGAACTGACCGAAGACTACAACTTTTGAATTTCTCCGTAAGTCAAATTCGAGTTTCGCTGGTGGCCAAAAGTTGGGTCAAAGACCATCTTCCGTAATTTTGTTGGTGGCCAAAAGTGTTTTTCGTTAATCGAGTTAATAGAGTTAGGAACAGTAGGGTAGAGGGCAAATCGGTCGAATAATAGACATTAAAGCTAACATCCCACTCAAGAACCTATCTCTGAAGCCTACGAAAGGCGTGATTAATGTGGCAGAAGAACAGGTTACTATATGTGATTAGAAAAATAAATTAGTTGTAAGCCTCAATGAAGGGACATCTTGGATATACGGGACATATAAACAGCAAACCCATGTAAGAGACATGAAACTAATTCCTACTCTGAAGACGTACACACCTGAATATGGACAAATTTTATATTGTTTATGTAATATATCTTGACAATATGTGATATATCTTGTCTATATGGACAAATTATGAGCATAATATGTCTATGTGACATATCTTGTCAATATGGACATATTTTTGATATTAGTTTTGTCTCTTGGATAGGACTTTACGGAACACATAAATACAGCTCTGTATCTTGTCTAAATGGACAAATTATGAGCATAGTATGTCTATGTGCTATACCTTGTCTATATGGACAAATTTTGAGCATAGTATGTCTATGTGATATCTTGTCTATATGGACAAGTTTTGAGCGTAGTATGTCTATGTGATATATCTTGTGTACTTGGACAAATTTTGAGCAGAGCATGCCGACTGTAGTTTTGTCTCTTTGATATATTGGACATATAAACAACAGGTCCGTGTAAGAGACATGAAACTAATTACTACTCTGAAGACGTACACACCTGCATATGGACAAATAAAAATAATTCATTGTCTTCTTCATAACATAATAGCAATTTATGTCTATGTGCTATATCTTGTCTATATGGACAACTTTTGAGCATAGTATGTCTACGTGATATCTTGTCTATATGGACAAATTTTGAGCATAGTATGTCTATGTGATATATCTTGTCTACTTGGACAAATTCTGAGCAGAGCATGTCGATTGTAGTTTTGTCTCTTGGATATACTGGACAAATAAACAACAGGCCCATGTAAGAGACATGCATATGGACAAATAAAAATAATTGATTGTCTTCTTCATATTTGAATACTAATTTATGTCTATGTGCTATACCTTGTCTATATGGACAATTATTAGCATATTCTGTCTATGTGCTATATCATGTCTATATGAGCAAATTATGGTTTCTTGTAGAGACTTTACTGAACAGAAAAAAACACAAGATCATGTAAGAGTCATGGAAACTAATTGCTATTCTGAAGACGTATAGACGGCAAATTATTAGAATATAAGCAAATCAACTCTTTGTTTTCAGCCGAGTTTACTGACCATTCCCGTAAAAAGACTGAGTTTTAATGGCTGAAACTTCAAAACCTCGGTGTCGCCATTGAAGGACGCAAAATAGGAGAGAGAATGATACTTGTATCGAATACAAGGGATTTCAGTTGGGCAAGATGGAATGAATAAGAGAACTAATTTGGGCAGGGTTAGGATAGTAAAATGTGTTACACGAGAAACAATAAAGCAGGGTAGTTTTTGGTTACAAAAGGTGGCGGGGTAGATTAGAGAATTATGATAACATTTAGGGTAGATGAGAGAGTTTCTTTAAAAGCAAAAATTAGGTGATTCAAATAATTTTATTGTTCACAAGATTAAAGACCATTTTACCCATCTCTTCTTCTTTCCAATTTTGATTTTCTTTCTCTTCTCTTCCTCGTTTTACCTCACGATATTTTTCTTTCTTTTACTTCTCTTCTCCTTTCTTTTCTAGTCAAAGGGATTTGATACAAGTTTTTGTTTGATGTATTTTAAGTGACACGACAAAAATAGTGATGATGATGGTTGCAATGACGGTGACGATGACGATTGCAAAACGACGACGAGAAAGAGGTTGAAAGAGAGGATAGCGATGAGAATAGAGAGGATTGGGATAAGACAAAAGGATGATGATGTATGAGTATAGGAGAAGTAAGACAACGATAGAAGAGCTTAAAGGGAAATTAGAATGGCAGCAAAGTGGCAGAAGAGAGGAGGAGGGGGTTGTGCCTACGGCAGAGAAGAGCTTTTCCCTTTTCATCCTCTTCTTTCACCTCTGTTTTCTTTTCTCTTATCTGATCTGAAATCATGAAGCTTTGGAGCTCTTTTTGATATCTAGGGTTTCAGAATTTCTGATACGTTCGTTCAACATCTTGGTCCTGATTCGTAACCACCTTTGCTGGAATCACCTATGTGTCCTGTTTACTATCCCCCTAGTTCTTTTCGTTACTATTACCTTACCATATTGTTGTCGCTTATGCTTGCTATATTTTCTTGTAGTCACTAAGTCTTCTGGTTACTATTATCTTACCATATTGCTTTCTGCTCTGACTGTTATGTCTGCTTGTAGTCGCTAACTATATTCGTACCCATGGTTATTCTTAGGTAGCTGTGAGATTATGTGAAATTAAGAGTAGGATCTGATAAAGAAGAAAGACCTTTGGTGGATTCACCGAGTTGTTTGATCGGGATGACATTTGTTCGGTGTTGATGGTTGCAATAATACGACGGCGGAACTGCATTTATGGTAGTAAAGAGGTCGGTGATAGTGGTGGTGATGTTGGTAATGGAATTTATGCTAAATTTATTAACGACTAAACTATAAGTTAACAGATACTATATATGTCACTCAGGTGTATGTGTTAGAGTATTAATCTACACGTTAGCATATATTGTGTCTCCTAATATCTGTGTTAGCGTATTCATATACATGTTAACACATGTTTTATCTGCTAAACTATGTGTTTGCGGGTAACATATATGTTACTTGGATAACATATTCGTTAACATGTACTATCTAACTCGAACATTACCATATACGTGCTTTTGTATCATGTAACATGTTGCTTACCATTCATAATTTATGTTACCCGTGTACAATCTGTATTAGGTAGCAGGTATTATAAATGTTATCTGGTATATACTTACGTTAGCGGCTACTAAATATATTAACATGTACTATATATGTTTGCAGCTAATATATATCGTACCCGATAAACTTTATGTTACTAGATAACAATCGCAAATAGAGCATTAAATGTTGTGGAGGATAATTTAGTCATTAACCTTTGTGGGTTCATTGATACTCACTTAACAATAAGCATTTACTAGGTTTTCGTTTTCTTTTTTATATTACACTAGTTTACTCCTTTTTAATATAAGAAAATTCAAATCCGGTACTATAGCTTAGATATAATTCTTGTTTGAATACACATATATTAAGAAATTTTTTGCTTTTTGTTTTCTCAATAAAAAGTTCATCACTTTATCTCAACATTTAATTAAAAAAAATAACTTTTTAAATAAAAAATTAGTTTAATTTAACTTTTAACTTATTTTTTGTTTTGGTTTTGTAAAACAACTTATATTTTGAAACAAAACAAATATTCTAAAACTACTTATATTATAAAACGGAAGGAGTATTAGTTATGAGTTTATGATATATGACTATGGTATAATATAAATTTCATATAAATAGAAACATGTAATGTGATGTGTTGTTATGTACTACTTTAAAGTTTGTGTAAATAAATAAGAAAAAATTAAAGAAATAAAAGAACCAAAGGGAGATTAATTATGATGAATCATGGAAGTCAACGCAGCAAAATCTGGAAAACTCTGACCTTTGTGTGTTGTACACACAAACACTTATTGGACGGAAATCACGGAATCATCATTCGGTTACATTTTTTTGTGTATAAACAGTGTAGTATTATACAAACATGGTGTTCAACGGCCAGACGGTTATGTCCGTAGCCCACTTGTCGGCGGAGATTTGGCAGCGGCTACGGCAGATCCCACCGTCCGATCGTATAAGCAGTGACGAAATGCTTGACCTCGTCTGTATCTTTCCGCTCCAGCAATTGGGTCGGTTCGCTTTATGTTTCTTGACTTTCCTCTGTCTTCCTCCTCCAGGTTTGCTCTATCCTGAAGCCGACGAAGACGATCGTCATCACACTGTTGCTAATGGATCTTCTTTACCTTCTTTCGCTACACGTCATCATCACTTTCATCTGCATTTCGAGTGATCATAATAACAAACTCTATCCTGTTCTCTTCTTTGTTTTGTTTCCTTCGTAATCGCTCTGTTTCTAATGTATATACACTCTGTAGTTCTTGTGATTTTGGGCAAATATGAAATCTTGTTTCCTGAGTTTGTATCCCTGTAAATATGTCTAGATCTGGACTCATTTAAGTTTAGTCCATTATGATAAGACCATGAATCTGAGTTTAGTTTGCATTTGAAGCATCATCAAATCGGTTTGGTATTGAAAGATTCTAGTTTCTGTAATCCTCAGAAACTTGTAGCTCACTGCAGCCTAAAATAGTGGCTCAATCGTCATTAGAATCGAAATCGAGGCAAAAAGACTAATTCTCTGCGGTGGTTTTTGTGTACTGTTCCAAGATTTCAATATCAGATAATTATTATCCATTTTCTTATTCATAGCTGTTTTTGACCTTAACAATAATGAGGTGTTGTTCTTGGTGTCACATCATTGTAATTGTTTAGTGATTAAACAAGTTAAAATCATTAATATGCCAAATAATGTTCTTATGGGCTATACATAAACATTTGAGCGTAATTGTAATGGGCTGAACAGTTTTGGGCCCACTAATTTAAAAAGGCCTCTTCCGTTGCTAAGTCGAGAAACTTTTCCATCACCCCCTGCGGGTAAAACGACACCGTATCTATGGGTTCTGTGACTTCTGTCTGAACGGCGATGTCATCATCATCATCATCATCATCATCATCATCATCATCAGCATTGGACAGTCGCCGTTAGTCTTAAAGAACCGCCGTAGTTCTTCATTGGACGACGCCGTCTTGTATTTGTGCACAACCTTTTCGATTAGAATACAGACCACGCCAGAATCAGTTTCCGATTTGCAGGTCTTACGGAGATGAGAGGGCTGAACTATTTCAAGAGAATCTCAATCTCTCGATCTCTCTTCTCCTTCTTTGATCACACTTCACCAGAACCCTTAACGACTAGGAGGTCGCTAAATTCATTAAGCCGGTCTGTGTCATCAGCCGCCTACGCCGCCGTTGGATGCTACCGAGATACTCCTCTGCTTGATTCTTCTCCGTGGTCTGCTCTTCAACGCCGCGGTGTTAAGGTTAATGCGATTCAGGTAAATTTCTAATCAATATTTTTAGCAAATTTTTGGGCATCTTTTGAGTTTTCTTCTTCGAGAAGTGTCTTATTTTACTGACTCAAAATTGATACAAGTAATACTTTTTTTTGGGTTTTTTTTTCAGCTAAGGGCAGGGAATGTGATTGAACGAACAGGTTTGCTTTTGAAGTTTTCTCATTTACTGACTATATATGATTTAACTCAAATTTGATGGAACTTGCCACCTTCAGGACGTACTTTCCGGGTTAGTCATCTGCACATTGTTTTTATATCTCCATCCGTTTTAGTTCCTCACGCAGCACTAACAATCTTATGATGTTGTAGGTTATAGAAGCAGAGCACAAACAGCAAGGTAGAGGAGGAGCTTCCATACAGGTATGTATATCTGAAACTCTTCACTTATGAATTACTTCTTTAAGGTTTTAAGACTTTTTTGGTGGAATGAAAGCAGAGGAAATGTGACAACTGTTAATGATGATATTTTTTTGTGAGCGAATCAACTTAGGAGTCCAGAATCAGATTATGTTAGACATATCAACATGATTTAGAAACGTGGGTTAGAATTGATTGATGCAGAACAGTTTTGTTAAATACGAGTCTCCTTCTGTTTTAGTCTCTGGCATTCGACTTGTTCTATGCAATGTTTTGATAGTTTATTTCGTATTCTACTGTTGATATTCTGTTTCTTAGCTTTAACCTTGCAGCTCTCTTCTTTGGGGGAAACAGGTTGAGCTTCGTGATGTTGACACTGGGAATAAACTTAACTTGCGGTTTGGATCTGAGGAGTCGGTAGAGAGTACGTTGCTTATTTCACAACTTTTTTAGCTTACTGTAAATTGATCCTTCACTTTATAATTTGTTTGATTTGGTTTTCATAACTATTGTGCTATTAGCATTGCAGGATAGGTCAGTTATTTATCTGTAATATTGATTGTTTGCATAAATTAACTGCAGAGGTTTTTGTTGAGGAGAAAACTTTCACGTGTTTATATACAGAGGAAAATACTGCATATTTGATTGAGTGAGTCCATTTTTGTGCAAATTCCTTAGGTGTTTGAAACCAACTTAAACACTCTGTAGTATCTGAGCTGCTAAAGTTGATCTCTTTGATTATATATATCCAACAGGCCTAATACGTTTGAGCAAGTTGAAGTGCCACTAGACATATTTGGCAAAGCTTCCGTATATTTAAAAGGTTGGTAGCATGATGTTGTCATTCGTAGTGTATTCCTAATTTCCTACTTCGAAACTTGTGAGTTCACTTTTGTTGTATTCACTAGACATATTCGTTGTTGATTGTTGTCGACACCATTGTGAAAAGCAATCATTTGGTTGAAATGGAATTGGGTTTGTTTTAGATGAATTACTTAGACGGGGGGCATGTGCTAACACATATTTCCTCTATATCTATTTGTGCCTTTCTTCCTCGTGTTGGACAGAGGAAATGAGAGTTCAGCTGCACCTGTATGATGGAAGAGCTTTATCTGCATCTATCCCTAAGCATGTCACATGCACAGTCGTAGATACTCAACTTCCCATGAAAGGCCTGACATCAGCTCCTCGGTATGTGTTTTGCACATGTACCAGTTTGCTCCTCAACATCATGAATCAATTTTTATAAATGATGAGAAAACTCCTTAATTGTTTAAATGCAGGTACAAGAAAGCTCTCTTGGATAATGGTTCCACTATTCAGGTGAGTTCTCGTTCTAGAAAGCTTCAACTAACCTTTTATATTTCTTCAAACTTAAGCGATTCATCTGACTAACAAATAGCTCTTGGTTACTTTTTGAACCTCTCAGGTACCATCTTATCTCGAGGCAGGTGAAAAGATTGTGATAAACACTGAGGATGACTCTTTTGTAAAGAGGTATTATCAACTCAACTCTTTAATCTATTACGCTATTCATTGTTCTTATTATAGGCTTTTTGCTCATGTTAGCCTTCGTCTTGCTTTCTGTCTTTACAGGGACAACAAATGAAATCTTCCATAGTCGTTGAAAGATTTAGGATGCATTTCACTACCACTACTGTTAAAGTTCTCATGGATTTCTGAGACTTGCGTTGAATAAAGTGTTACAAGTTTGATATGAAGACAATCAGAATGTGCACAAATATTACAGCAGATTCATATATTTTTACTTAGATTTTAGAAAACCTTAGTGTGTGGTGGCCAATGAAAATGGTTTTTGATTGAAACAGTTTTAACGGCAAGGATAGAGCCGCATTTATTTACTCAAAGGTTTTTGACCATTTCGTGTTAAAATACAAAGTCCTAATTGTTGGAAAATTAAAATCTATAAAAGGTAACAAATATAGAAATATCAACCTTTTCTTCTCTCCAAGTAATAATAGTCTTCGTCATCTGCCAAATAGAATCTGAAATACCTTTCAAGGAAGTATATACCCTTATTATTTCTAAATGTTATTATTGCGGCAAAATCTGTGCAGCCCACAATAAAATAATAAACAAATGACCAAAACCACCATCTCCATACAACTTACTGTTTAATGCCTTTGATTGTTTCTCTCTCCCTAATGGTCAAAATTCTGTAATCCTATAAAAAAGGGTCGCCTTGTATTGATCAATGGATTTGAATCACCTTCTCTTTTCTTCGTTTCAGTGATCGACTTTTCTTCCTGATTTCGTATTCTATATTGTCGTTGACGACTTCAAAGTCTCCCGACGAGAAAAAAAAAATCCTTTTCCGAGAAAAAGTTATTATTTTTTTGCCTCGAAGAGTGTTGTTTCTCTGTTCGTGCATCATGAGTCCAACTGCGGAAAGTACCAAACCGAAGATCATCAATGGTTCTGGTGGTTATGTTCTTGAAGACGTTCCTCATCTCTCTGATTACCTTCCCGGTCTTCCTGTATGTAGCTTTCTTTCTCTCACCCTCTTTTTCTTTAGTTTCGATTCAAATTTCTTTTGTTTTTGAGCTCTATGGTTGTAAAGGTTGAAACTTGATCTAGGCATATAGATATTATGCATATGTTTTGTGTATCAATTTCAGCAGGTTTATAACTGTTTAGTTTTATTTGGAACTTGAGATACATGATCTGAACTTGGTAAGATTACTTAAGACAAAAAGAAGGATAATTTGTAATTGGTTCTCAATGACTTGGATCAAAGTGTTTTAGACTTTTAGTCATTTATCATGTTTTCTTTTGAATTTAATGATGCTTAATTAAAGTTTGATTTATGGTAAATGTCTTTTGGTTCTTATGTTACTGCAGACATATCAGAATCCATTGCAAGACAATCCAGCATACTCAGTGGTTAAGTGAGTCTTTTTTCACTGATATAGGCCACTAAGGTTCCTAATAACGTTTTATGATAATACAATCATTAGCTAGCAATTGTCACATAATGGTTTTTTTTGAAAAAAAATTCAGGCAATACTTTGTTGATGCTGATGACACTGTTCCTCAGAAGGTATATAATATTTGCTTTAGACCTTTCTATAATTTGCATGGCAGCCTGAATATATAGAGCTCATGTTTCTCTTATTGGCTCTTCTCCTTGATTTAGATTGTTGTTCATAAAGACGGTCCAAGAGGAATTCATTTTAGGCGAGCTGGGCCACGTCAAAAGGTTTCTGCTTTTGTCGAGTTCTTTCAGTGTCCTTTGTCCATTTGAATTGGTTCTGTTGTTAACTTATCTATCTGCAGGTCTACTTCGAATCTGACGAAGTCCATGCTTGCATAGTTACCTGTGGGGGTCTTTGTCCTGGCCTTAATACGGTAATTCGAGAAATAGTGAGCAGTCTCTCTTATATGTATGGAGTGAAGAGAATACTGGGAATAGATGTAAGTTTTGGTGATTGTAATGCCGTACATACGAAAACGTATACACCTCTTGTTTGTGTCAGTTTCTCATGCTTGAATCTTTTTCAGGGCGGATACAGAGGCTTTTATGCCAAAAATACTGTCTCCTTAGACTCTAAAGTCGTTAATGATATTCATAAGCGTGGAGGGACTATCCTCGGGACCTCACGAGGTGGTCACGATACCACAAAGATAGTTGACAGCATTCAAGATCGAGGAATCAATCAGGTTTTGATGGGCACTGACCCTTGAGACATTGTTTTGTACTAAAAGAATATAAAAACTCCTTTACTGAGGTTTCTTTCCGTGTATCAGGTTTACATTATAGGAGGAGATGGAACACAGCGGGGAGCATCAGCTATATATGAGGTAGATCCCTTTTTACCTTGCGAAGTTGTTATATTTCAGAACTTACCGACTTTTTGATGGTAACCGTGTAGGAAATTCGAAGACGCGGCCTGAAAATTGCAGTTGTTGGAATCCCGAAAACAATCGATAATGACATTCCTGTATGTATCCCCCTATTCTCTGCTTCATCTTTATAGAAAAACTGTGTGTTTATACGTGAAGGAATTGAGAAATTGGCTTTTGTGTTTGTGTAGGTGATAGACAAATCTTTTGGGTTTGACACAGCTGTAGAGGAAGCTCAACGGGCTATTAATGCAGCACATGTAGAAGCTGAAAGTAATGAAAACTGTATTGGCCTTGTCAAGCTTATGGGCCGCTACAGTGGTGAGTACATCACTCTTCTGCTTTTCTTCTTCGCCTTATCAAGCTTTCTTGATTATTCACAAGTGTGTGCACTGCTTTAATAGGTTTCATAGCAATGTACGCTACTCTAGCAAGCAGAGATGTGGACTGTTGTTTGATTCCAGAGTCACCATTTTACCTGGAAGGAGAAGGCGGACTGTTTGAGTACATAGAGAAACGGCTCAAGGAGAGTGGTCACATGGTGCTTGTGATTGCAGAAGGTGCAGGACAAGATCTAATGTCTAAAAGCATGGAGTCAAGTACAAGCAAGGATGCTTCTGGTAACAAACTTCTTAAAGATGTTGGTCTTTGGCTGTCACAAAGCATCAAGGTAAACCACAGATTACAACGAAAACTGCACTTTGATGGATATTGAATCAGACTAAACTCATCATGTCTTAAATTTCGTTTCGCTCGGTTGTAGGATTACTTTAATAAGAAGAAGATAGTGATGAACCTCAAATACATAGGTACTATTCACATCCCTTGCACTTTTTATGCCATTGAGTTTCTTGATTTCTTTCCGATTTTTAACGCGTTTCTGTCATCTTGATTTCAGATCCAACATACATGATTCGAGCAGTTCCTAGCAATGCGTCGGACAATGTTTACTGTACACTTTTAGCTCAGAGTGCAGTGCACGGTGCAATGGCTGGATACACTGGCTATGTTAGTGGTCTAGTGAACGGAAGACAAACCTACATTCCCTTCTACGTAAGTTTCAAAACCTATGTAAAGTCTCTGGATCAAATGGTTTAATCAATGAATCAACTCATATAATTGTCATCATTATGATTGTGATGTTGCAGAGGATAACAGAAAAACAGAACAATGTGGTGATAACAGACAGAATGTGGGCGAGGCTACTGTCTTCAACGAACCAGCCGAGTTTCTTAAGCCCCAAAGATATCTGTGATAATAAAGAGGAGCCAATGTCTGCGCTCATGGACGATGGAAACTGCAACGGCCAAGTCGATGTTCCTCCAGTCACCAAAGAGATCACTAAGTGAACTTAACATAACAACATTTGCTTTGGTGTTTTTGGAATGACAATCGCAAGTTTAGGTAGTAGAGAGAAATAAGTAAGGTTTGACGGTTTTACCCTAATATCGGCATTAAGCAGATTGCTTTATATTATGCCTCATGTTGTAATTTTCCATATCTAAGTTCCGACCATAACTCTGATCAAAATACAAGTATTCGGACTCTTGTCTTTTGAGTAATCATGATAAATGAAGGCTTCACCGATTTGATTTTTTTTTTTTCATTATTTGGAGTGAAAACTTTGTTTCTAAAATTGCATCAAGAAGTGATTGAAGAAGAAATTCATTACATGGTCAATTATTTTAAACACATAACTACAATTATGGTAATGTAATGAACTAACTCAGTACCGTGTAATTTTTATACTTTTGATCATAAAAATTTCTTTGTTATTTAATATGATGACTGTAAATTACATTTGAAAAGCGATCAGAGTATATATAATAAACATAAGATTACCATAAATTCACATTAACACAACATCAAGCGACTAAAATCCTCCATATTCACTTTTTCCCCCCAATAATTCACCATCTCAAAGTCTCCGGAAAATACTGTAAATAGAAAAGGAGAGAAACAATAAAATAAAAAAATTAAGTTTGGAAAATTCAGAAATAAATATATAAGCTTTGAACTGACTAATGAAATTCATTTTCTTATAACGTAAAAAAATACTCACTTTGTTAATAAGAGAAATGTAATAGGGTTTGACCTTCTCTACATCAACGTGAACTTTGCTTTTGCTGTATAAGTCGTACTTGCTGTATATTAACAATAATATATAACAATTTAGACATTCAAGTTATTAATCAATCAATTAATCATGTGTTATTAAAAATGTAATTACTTGAAAACGTGTAGCCACTTCAAGTTCTCTTTGTCTTCATCGTTCATAAGATGGGTGTATTCTCCAGCTGTGTGCAATGCTGCAAATATATTTCTTTGTTAATTGACTAAAATTATATTATCTCTTAACTTTTATTTAATTGGTTTCGTAAACATATTTTAAAAATTGAAATGCTTACGGTAAAAAGAATGGTATCTTATGATGAATAGTCCTGCAGACGGCAAGGTACTTCCATTTTCTTTAGCCACCTAATATAAAATATTGAAAAATTAGTTAATCATTATAAAAACACTTTATGTTTTATACTAATCAAAAATTGATTAGATTAATTACCAGGTACATGTAATCGTCATGACCCCATGACATCAATACATTGTTTAATCCACATCCTTCAGCGTAAATCCCATATTTGGTGTTGTAAGCTTGGTTGTGATAATCTACATTTTCCATAAAATACTGCCAAAGAAAATGTAAGTATAGTTAATGTCAAATTAAGTATGAACTAATCCCGTTGAAAAAACATAAAAATCATAAAATTATTTTCAATTAACAACTTAATTATGATTTTCAGTCAGTTAATTACCTTATGGTGTACGTTAGATTTATCAAATGCACACCCAACAGGAAATGTATCACCTACATAATTTTGTAAAAGAAAATAAACAATTGTTTTCACATAAAATTACAAATAATAAAAATGTTTCAATGACAAAATTTAATTTTAAATTACCAACAACAGCCCATTGAGGAAGTCCACCAAATAGTGGAAGAGTAATGACTTTCCCAAGATCTGACAATTCCATAAATTATTCATGTGTTAGTAAATCCATTGGATTTGTTAAATAAAAAGAGAAAGACATAAATAATATGCCTGGGATAAAACCCGAACCAATTTGTCTCACCCGGCCCAAACCGAGATTTAAATAAATCGGTTCGGGTATTTATTTGAAATTCGGGTAATATGGTAAATGTTTTATTATAGAATTTGGGTAGTGATTCGGATCGGATAGTTCACGTATCAAGTATTTATATAATATTAAAATGCAACCAAAATTAATTGAAGTAGAAGCTAATTCGGATCGGTTCGGGTCGGATTTTTTTCGACTTTTTGGATTTTTTACAAAAAAATCTATTTTTCGGTTTTTACTTTTTATTCGGGTTAATTCACCACAATTGTATACTATCCGAACTACCTGATATCCGACCCGATCTGAATTTTTTGTATTTCGGTTAATTTTAGTACAATTTTTTTAATTAGCTAAAATACTTGAATTCCGAATAAAACTGACCCGATCCAAACCGTACTAACCAAACTTGCAGGCCTAATAAATAAATAAAATAGTTGAAGAAAATAACCATGGATAAGAGCAGTAAGATGAAGCCAATCTTGATTAGGATAATCTTTGCGAATGGCTTCAGCAGATTGAAGCAAATGCTGAATCTGTGGCTCGTCAAGATCTGGATCACTCTCGTCCACTACCTCGTTTAGTAGCTCACAACATTCCCAAATGCTCATTACCTTCTTATCTAATTTTCCATATTCAGCCCTCATCTTTTTTACCTACATTTTTACCATTTTACTTATTATTGCTTTACATTTCTAATTAGACGTCACGTAATTATAAAAAAAATAGTTATATTGAGAATCTTCTTACATAGTCGACAGTTTGGTTAATGTGTTGTAATCTGTAAAACTCTTCTACGCTCTTCTGCCTCTCACTCTCTGCATCGTAGTCTCTACAAATCACAAAACCAGTGTACAATATATCATCGATCATGTCAAGGTCAAGATTTATTATTATTTTTCATATAGATATAGAATTAAACCTGAATTGACGGCCAAATGCATTCATTTCAGGTGCCAAAAAAGCTTCGTCATCTCCGGTTGTTGGCATGATAAATCCACCGTCCAATTCTAACTCTCCGGTTTTGTCCTCGCTCTTCTTCTGCAATGCGGAAACTTCTTCTACTTGCAAACAAAAAAAAATATAAAATATTATATATATATATATATATATATCTGATAATGTTAAATTTTTCATTGTTTTTCGTTGAAAATATTACCAAAAATTGGCTTCTCAATAGAGATTGTCATTTTGGAAGAATGATTTTGAAGAGAAGAAACGAAACCGAAAGAGAATGAGCACGAATACGATGCTTTGGGATTAGCTTAGAGAGACAATAAATTAAAATATATAACTCGTTTTTGCTTTGATACTTTTGCGATCAAGACTTTAAGGTATTTATAGTTGTTTAGTCCAGAATTAGGATAATTTATTTCCTCCTCATTATCTGGACAAAATCCATCTTTTAACAAATTATTTCCTTTTTCAAAAACATTTGCTTTTATAATTATCCAAACCACCAAACAACTTTTTTTCTTCATATTATCCAAAGTTTACGACAACAAGTTTATTGACTGGTTTTAGCTAAGGAACGATAATTTCTATATTTGCTAATTGCTATATTGTTTTCTTGACCAAAAAATTGCTATATTGTTTTGATTTGTTGATTTAACTAAATAACGTTTTATCAAAATAATCTTGAATTGAAAAGTACAAAAATGTGTTCGCTTGGTTATAATAGCGTGTCCAAGTCAAAATGTTCTTAAATTCTGTTTGACGAGTTTGAGTCAGCATTTCGTGGCCTATATTTTTATATTTATCTTAATTCTAACGATTGTTTATCCACACATGCATGACGAAATATCTACTCAATCTTCAATTAGTTATTCAAATCTTTTCCTTTAATTTAACGTTATTTAAAATTTTATATTTTCTTGGACAAACCATAAAATCCATAATATTATTGGAGAATAATACTTACCATGTTTTTCCATCGTTTCGTAACTTCAATTATACGTGTATTTTTATCAAAGTTTTTAAATTTTGAATATTCTCAAAAATTTAAATTAATTAAGGGCCCTTATTCAATTAAAATTTCTATTATAAATTAATCATTACAAATCTTTAAAAGTCAATACAAATCTTAATTGAATAAAAGTCCTAAATGTTTCATATTAGTGAATGGTTTGTTCTGGTTTAGGTTTGGTTTAAGCTTATTCATTATATTTGTAGATTCTTCAGCATATACGCTTCTTGTTAATCTGTTTCCTTATTTGTAGCTCCATCATATTCTTTAGGAAGGTTCAGAATACATTTTATATTTAAGATCGAAGTTGGCCATTGGCTTGAATAACACAAAAAATATTCAGTATCTTTTTTCTCTTTGTGGTATCAAAGCCTGAACAATGGCAAATCCTATTGATCCCCCTTTTGTCGTTGAATTAAGGAGAACTATCTCTCCTTATGATCTCATTTCCGCTGACAACCCTGGAGTCGTAATTCCTCATCCACTTCTCAAAAGCACCAATTATGATGAATGGGCAAGTGGTCTGAAAACGGCGTTGATGTGAAGGAAAAAATTTGGTTTCCTCGACGGTACTATTGACAAGCCTGTCGAAGATTCTGCAGACTTTGACGATTGGAAAACAATTCAGGCACTCCTTGTTCCTGGATCAGAATGACAATAGAGCCTACTTTTCGTTCCACAATTTCACATCGAGAAGTGGCGCAAGATCTCTGGCTATACCTGAAATGATGCTTTTCTGTCCTTAGTGGATCGAAGCTTCAACAATTGAAATCTGAGCTGGCTCTGTGCAAGCAACGAGGTCTGGCAATAGAGTCATATTACGACAAACTGAATCGCATATGGGACTAACTCAATAGTCAATGACCTTTGCGTACCTGCTCTTGTGGTAAATGTGAGTGTGATCTCACAATGGTACAAGAGAAAGACTGAGAAGAAGATAGAGTGCATTAATTTCTGTTTGGGTTGGATGATCAATTTCGATCGATTAGATCTTCTATTGTCTATAGCACACCATTGCAATCATTGGAAGAAGTGTATAATATGGTTAGACATGAAGAAGACCTTGGTATTGGCAGAAATAATGCTACAATAGAAGTAATGGCTTTTGCGATATCATCGAAGCCTCAGAAACCACGGCCATAAGCTAAAGACACACCAATGTTATGCTCACATTGTAATCGACCAACACATACTTCTGACTGTTGTTTTGCTGTTATCGGTTATCCGGAATGGTGGGGGGATCGTCCAAAAAGTCAAACTGTGTCTGGAAGAGGACGTGGAGCTGCAGGACATGGTCGTGGTCAGACTCAATATGCCAACTGCATCTATGTTCCTCAAGTTGATGCACAACCACAACATGCTAATTACGTGATTACCGAAAAGGACAAGGATGGTGTGAATCTAAGTGATGATCAATGGAAACAGTTAAAGGCTATTCTCAACTCAGCCAAAGAACCATCTGCCTCCACTGAAAGATTGTCAGGTAACGATTCTTATCCTCCTTGGATTTTAGATACGGACACATTACATCATCTCACATGACAGTTTCAACGACTTTATAATGTGTGTGATATGCCACCTATTTTGGTAATAATGGCTGATGGCAAAGAAACAATTTCGGATAAGGCATGTTTAGTTCATGTAGGTCCGAATTTGATTTTGAAATCAGTATACTACGTTGAAGGGTTGAAATCTGAATTGATGTCAGTTACTCAGTTAATGGATGAGAATCGTTGTGTTTTACAGTTAGCTAATGCGTATCTTGTGATACAGGATTGCAGTACAAGGATGGTGATTGGAGCCGGTAAGAGATTTGGTGAGACCTTTCACTTTAGATGTATGGAAACGGCGGCTGCTGTCATGACGAAAAGAGAGTCCAATTTTTAGTTGTGGCATCAACGTGTAGGACACCCATCTTCTAGAGTACTTAGTTTGCTTCCTAATGTATCCATTTCAGTTTCAGTTTCATCAAATAATGAGTGTGATGTTTGTTTAAACGCAAAACAGACACATGATAGTTTTCCTGCAACCAATAATATAAGTTCTGCAATTTTCGATTTGATACATGTTATGTTTGGGGTCCGTACATAACTCCTTCAAACAGTGGTGCAAGATACTTCTTAACTATTATCGATGATTATACACGTTATGTATGGGTTTATCTTCTCATGGATAAATCTCAAGCTCCATTTAAACTGAAATATTTCATGGCAATGACAGAAACTTAGTTCAACACTCAAATAAAGACCATTCGGTGTGATAACGGTACTGAGTTCTTAGTGATAACGTCATATTTAGCTCAACTTGGTATCAAACATGAAACATCATGTGTCGGATCACCCCAGCAGAATGGAAGGGTCGAGAGAAAGCATTGTCACATTTTAAATGTGGCAAGAGCTTTGATGTTTCAAGCTTATCTTCCAATTTCTTTTTGGGGAGAATGTGTACTGACTTCTTGTTACTTGATTAATAGAACACCAAGTCCTGTAATCGACAATCAGACACCATACAAACGACTATATAAGCAAAAATCAACATACAGTCATGTGAAGGTTTTTGGGTGCTTGGCTAATGCTCATAATCAAACAAGAAGAGGTGATAAATTTGCAAAGAGAAGTCGTCGGTGTGTGTTTTTGGGTTATCCATATAATAAGAAAGGATGGACATTGTATAATTTGGAGAAAGAAGAGTTGTTTGTCTCAAGAGATGTGGTCTTTGTGGAAACAAAGTTCCCGTTTGCCGAACAAATCAAAAAACCGAGAGAAGAAGAAGCTATCTGGGAACCAATTTCAGAACAAATCGTTAATGAAGAAGAAGTTGGGAATAAGCCAAATTTTTGTAGGCCCAATTTGCACAATACAAAAAATCAAAGTGAACAGCCCATGTACATAACAGGCCCAGTAAATCCATTGCTGCCTTCTTCTTCTATCGTTGAATCACGTGGTCTCGATCCTCAAACCAGATTCATCACCACCGGCAAATTTATCTCCGACAACGATACTAGCTGTGTCGGACGACAGTCAGCCACTTGGGAGGGACAACAACGCAAAATTTCTTCTGTAAAGCTTAAGAATTTTGTAGTTGATTCTTGTAAGCATAATAAAAATTTGATGGATATCATTAAAACAAGTTCAGCAAAAATTGTATATCTGATAAAAGAAGAAACAGTGATCTTCTCGGCACAACATATTGCGTATGTTACTGCTTTAATCGAAGTCAAGGAACCAAAATCCTTTCACGGTGCTATGAAGGATCAGCGATGGAGAAAGTCTATGGAGTGTGAAGTTCTGGTTCTGGAAGAGAATGGTACATGGGAAATTACAGATCTCCCTCAGGGTAAACGTGCAATTGGTTTTCAATGGGTGTTTAAGGTGAAGTTTCAATCTATCGGGGATATTGAACTGTTTAAGTCGAGATTGGTTGCTTTAGGAAACAAACAGATAGAGGGTGAAGACTTTGGTGACACATGTGCTCCTATTGCAAATATGGATACAGTGAGGATATTTCTTGATGTTGCTTGTAAGAGAAATTAGGAAATCCATCAGATGGATGTTCACAATACGTTTCTACATGGTGGTTTGACAGAGGAGGTTTATATGCGTTTACCACCAGGTTTTCAGACAGAGAACAAGAACAGAGTTTGTAAACTGAAAAAGTCTTTGTATGGTCTTCGACAGGCTCCTAGGTGTTGGTTCGAAAAGCTCAGCTCAGCTTTAATTACGTATAGCTCCACACAGTCCAAGTTGGATTATTCCTTATTCACAATGTCAAAGAATGGACATCGACTACATATTTTGGTTTATGTAGACGATCTCATAATCACAGGTAGCTGTCCAAATGCAACTGAAGCATTCAAGTCGCATTTGTCCTCTTGCTTTCATATGAAAAACCTTGGTCCCCTAAAGTATTTCTTGGGTATTGAAGTGGCTCGAAATCATTCTCGTAAGTATCTTTGTCAAAGAAAATATGCAACATATATTATCACAGAAACAGGTCTGCTTATGGCAAAGCCGAGTTCTTTCCCACTTGAACAGAATCACAAGTTAGCTCTCTCGCAATCTGATTTGCTACTCGATCTGAAGCCTTATCGAAGATTACTGGGCAGACTTATATACTTATTGATAACTAGACTTGACTTGGCTTTTTTGGTCCATGTTCTTTCACAATTTATGATAAATCAAGGGAAGATCATTGGTTGCTGCTTTGCATTTAGTTCGGTATCTGAAGAACGATCCAGGCCAGGGTATACACTTGCGGTCTATGGGTTCACTACATGTGACTGGTTGGTGTGATTTGGATTAGGCTAGTTGTCCATTGTCAAGATGGTCCGTTACAGGTTACATCGTGCAGCTTGGTGATTCTCCAATTACTTGGAAAACAAAGAAACAAAATATTGTAAGTCGTTCATCTTCAAAAGCTGAATATCGATCCATCACATATTTAACTTCATAGCTGCTTTGTTTTAAGTGGTTATTGAGCACACTGAGAGTGTCTCACAGTCAGCCGATGGACTTATATTGTGATAATAAGTCTGCAATTTATATTGCCACGCACCCGGTTT
Organism: Lepidium aucheri; assembly: GCA_900406435.1. NCBI lineage: Eukaryota > Viridiplantae > Streptophyta > Magnoliopsida > Brassicales > Brassicaceae > Lepidium > Lepidium aucheri. The sequence continues at coordinate 25,385 of OVBA01003862.1, forward strand.
TTCATGAACACACTAAACATGTTGAAATCGATTTTTATTTTGTGAGAGATGAAGTAAAGTCAAGGAAAATTACGCTACAACATGTTTCTACTTCAAGTCAACTAGCAAATGTTTTAACAAAGCCTATGGGTCGTGATTTTTTGCTACGTTTTGGTCCAAGTTGTGCATACATAATCTGTATGCTCCACCGTGAAGGTATTAGTGAATGGTTTATTTTGGTTTAAGCTTAGTTATTATATTTGTAAATTCTTCAGCATATATGCTCCTTGTTAATCTGTTTCCTTATTTGTAACTCCATCCTATTCTGTAGGAAAGTTCAGAGTACACTTTGTATTTAAGATCGATGTTGGTCATTGGCTTGAATAACACAGAAAATATTCAGTATCTCTTTTTTCATTATTTCAGTCATCATATTATTTTGTAGGGTAAATTAATGGAAAAAATGTCAATTTAATATCGAATTTACCAAAAAAGTTAAATTGAACCCTAAACTCTAGAAATGATTTATTAAAC
>OVBA01003863.1:0-25896 GCA_900406435.1 Lepidium aucheri
TTGTCTCTAAGTTTTCCAATAGTCTGATCGATTCTTGACAAATGCAAATCAAGCGATACAGAGTCCACGATAATGCTGAGGAAATCGAAAATCAAGTAGTCTGATGTCAGTCTCCAAAGATCAAAACACAGAAATAAATGAAAGAAATCGTCTGAAAAATCAAGATTGCAAAATAAACAAAAACAGAAAAATGCGTTAGTCAATAGGTGTTCTCTCCCAAACTTACTTTATACCATCTTAGTGTAAAAATAAACAAAAAAGACACAAAAACGCATAAGAAACAAAAGAAAATATTAAATAGTCTAAAATAAAAGAAAAAGAAACTGAAACAAAGGTAGAAAGTAGCCAAGAAGCTACTCATGACTCTGGCTATCGCGATTGCCAGGTGCTCTGCGACGTCGAGGAAAGTGACACTCCAATGGGTGATCATCCTCATCATCATCATTAGACTGATGTCTAGCAACATCTGGTCGGCGAGTAAGCGCAGTAGGCATAGGGACATGCTCATCTCGATCAGCTGCATGTGCATTAATATACAAAGAAGTTGGGATCTTCCTCAACACATCCTAAATAGTCTGCTGAATCGATCTCTTCCTCCTCTCATTCTCGACCTGCCACTTTCTATACTGCTCATCCGTAAAGTTTGGTGAGTAATGAGGTAGTCCTAGTTCCTCCTTAGGAAACTTGGGAAGCAAAAACCCTGAAGGTTGAGCAGCTGGAGGTGCAGACAGAGCATAAGTGGAAGCTCGAGCTCTCCTAGATCGGGCACGAAGTGCAGCTTTCATCTCCTTCAGCTTGCCAGAAATCTCAAGATCTGATAAATCTGGCCGGAACTCCACGTTCTCTCTGCAGGTCACCGAAGTGATGTGAGGATTTGGAAGGATGACATACATCATCTGTGGTGTGTCATCGAAGAAAGTCCACTGCTTCTTTTCCAAAAAGTATCCAAATCTGGCCAAGGCAGCTGTATATTTCAAATCAATCCTCTCCACAACTTCTGTCTGACTGAGATCTAATTCATGAAATCTGAAAATTGGTGTCAAGAGACTACCAATCGGCTCAACTAGTCCCTTCCTCAGGTCACCTCTGAATCTGCGTTTAATCAGCTCATTAGCAAATAGATACCCCCAGTTGATGTTCAAAGGAGGGCCTGTAGCATAAGTAGGATCTTGGTAAAGATCTGGTACCAAAGGATAGATGGCCTCGTGCAAGTACTCCAGCTGAGACTTGGTGACACTGCCTGACTCTTCCTTAGGAAGAATGGTTGACCCAATATGCTTAGCAACTATCCGAATTGCAGGGTTCCTGATGTGAGTAAGCTTTGAAGACTTACCCTGATACCCATCACCAGACAAAAAAGTACCACAATGTATTCTTCGGAGGAGAATTCTTTGGTGGTTTCTGTCCAACTGCATACTCATCAAAACCATAAACCCAACACAACTCCTGAATGGTGATCGTGTAAAGAACTCCCCTGTACATGTACGTGAGGTATTGAGCATAAACCGAACTGTGAGGATCAACACTCATATGTAGATCACATGTCACTAAAAACTACCTAACAACCTCCGAATAAAGTGGATAAGAATCAAAATAGAACCTTGTCAGACTAAGATTATCGAGTAGTTTAGTAACATCCTCAAGAATCCCCATCCGATGCAATGTCTCACGGCAAAGGAATTCTGTTGGGATCAAGGTGTTAGTGAGGAGCTGATCATAGAAGCTCTCATGAAAGCTCTTCCAACCATCTCCTTCCTTTCTATTCTTATATGCTGTTGTTGTCTTGACATAAGAAGGAGTGTCCCTGCTAGCCACTGTATCGACAAAGTATGTCTGTTCCGGTCTCGGTCTTGGCCAAGGCGAACACTCACCAAGTTGTCCACATCCAGGTGTATCATTATGTTGTTGCGATGACTGACCACGCTGAAGATTCGAAGATGCTCTGACCTTCTTTGTAGGGTTCTTAGGATCAGTAGACAAAGTTCGAACCATCTACAATGCAAGAACAGAGACATAACCGAAAAAAATGAGTGTATAATCAAGAAAATTCACAAGAGTTTGATAATTTAGGCATACAAATGACCAGTGGTTCGATTTCTGTTCTATTAAACAAGATCAACATCCAGCAATGCATCAACCGAACTACAATCATCAAGATCAAGCCTAAAAATTTCGAAAATCCTCTAAAATTTCTCTTTCAACCTAACAAGCAATATCTAATCGAAATTCAATCATCCAAACAGCAAGAGGGAGTCAAATTCATATAAGAATAAGGCATATGCATCAATTAATCAATGAAAATCAACCAGAAAGCAAGTTCCTCTTTACCCAATTCAACTTCAAAAATCGGATAGAAAATTCAAATTTAGAGAGCATACATTTGTTAATCAAAGTAATGAACCACAGAATCAGATAGATGGTAGAATTCTAAGCGGGTTAGGATTTTGAATCGTTAAAAACAGATGAAAAACGAGAGAGAAATCGAGAGTTGAAATTTTTCGGAAAAGAAAATTTAGAAGTTTTCTGGAATAGCTGGTAATTTCACGAATTCCTTGAGCATTGGAGATTCTCAAGTATAAGAAAGAACAAAGAGAACATCAAGTGAAAGTGAAGCTTGATACAAATATGTATGACAGCAGGTGAAGTAATTCTGGTGAACATTGGAGTTTTGTGATGGCTCGATTATGAAGTGCATATATTAATCTAAGTGCAATAAGGAATGATCAGTTTTATTGAGTTTAAAACAAATGATTGTTACAACTTTTAGAAAGTATTTGTAGGATATGCAGAAAGCAGTGCAACATATTGTTGCTTAATATTCGATTCAAGCTCAAATACATTACGATATGTCATGGAGTCACATGATACCGAATTGTTTGAGGATTTCTTTCTTCTCAGAGATAAAGCTAATTATGCAGAATCAAGTAAGTTATCATCTAAATATAGTTTGGAAAGATTTGATGCAGAACCTAGAAACTACTAGAAGAGATTAGAATTGAGCTAGTTTTGGGTTAATCTTTGTGGCTGAATATTGCTATTGATAAGGATGAGACGTAATGTCATTAATGGCTTTGACCAAAGCTGGTGTGGTCTCCTCTATGTGTGAGAAGTCTGGAAAGGATTTTCGAATCCTTTGACCAATAGTTGTGTGGGTGAAAGGTCTTAAGCATAATTATAGGGAGATCAGACTGCAACTTTTAAGTGTAAGAGAGTCAAAAAGATGACCTCTTGAAAACACTTGATTTAAGTGTAAGAGATTCAAGAAGATGGCCTCTTTGAAACACTTGTATAAAACATAAGCGAGTCGAGAAAAATGACCTATTTGATGCGTTTGGTAAAGTGATTTGAGGGCTTTTAGAAGTTGGACTCTTATCATTTGAATATCGCAGATCCTCTAATTAATTCTCTGTGTGGACCTATGGTTCTGGACATTGAAAGAGAAATGAGTCTGCAATTACTTAAGCTGAGATGTTTCTGAGCTCCTTACTACTGAGTTTACTCATGTAAACTTCTAGTTGAAAAGGTCAAACGAAAGAAAGTCTTTGGAGATTTGATATGTCATTTAAAGAGACAATAGAAGTCTCAGTTGAAAAACACATTATATGTATGAACAGAGGTGTAATGACTCTTACATATAATGAAACTGTTAAATGATTGTTATCGTGTTCAAAAGGATGAATCTGATCTTGATAGAGTCACAGAAATAAGAGACAACAGGGTCTTATTCTAGAATGATTATGGAAACAAGAAAAATAGGATATCGACAAATAGAAGTCTGCATAAGGTTATGAACTTATAGACTAGAACTTGGATAAAATGTTCTTGTATGTTGCATAACAATTATATGTATTGTTAGAATGTAACATGAAACATATTGTGAGGAATGTATCTTACTAATACTTTGGAAGATCATGTGTTGAACAATGAGAAAAATGATATTAGTTCAAGCTTATGATGTATGTAAGTGATTTAACTTCCTAAAGTACTAAAACGCAGTGTACACTACAAAAGGAAGCAATATAGCAATTAAAAGTGTTTGTGTTATGCTTTTTAAAGCAATGAATAAAATCTGTAATTGGATGTGGCTGGAAAAGATCTTATTGGTCTTTTGAACAAAAAATGTGTGGAAGAATGATCTTGGACACCAAAATGGGAAGAAAAGGCATATCTGAATGAAGCACAAAGTGATAGGAAGCTTGATTGAAAGCTGGTGTATTATCACTTGAATTTGTGTGTACATTAAAAGAACATTGCAGACCATTTAAAGTATTGTGTGAACATAAGGTTCTGGATACAGCTAAACGAATAGGTCTGATGTGATCAGAAATTCAAAATTCTCATAAGGTCCTAACTATTCGATAAACTCAAAGTTTATCATTAGTTCAATAGGTCAAAACCGAAGGAGAGCTTTGATCTTGTAAGATCATGTGTGAAGTAGAGATTGTCATTATGTGTTCACAAGCACTATTATATTTTATGAAAATTTCCATAACTTTTGGATTGTACCTAAATAACATCATGCTATTCTAAACATTCAACATGGAACCTTTGTAGACCACTTACTATTGAATCCAACTTGCCCCTTAGAAATTGAAATTTTCTCGCTTTTCTTAGTAGTTTCGTTTTAGTGTTAATGAGTACTTTTGTAAGTATATGTTAGAAAAACATGGTATAGTTGAAAATCACGTTATTTTTATCAAAATAGAGATCCTAATAATATATTGAAACAAGCAAAATTAGGACCAGACACCTAGTTTCAAGTTTAACAGGAGAGAATATCTAAGAGACATAAAGGGACGGCTTCATAAGTAGACCTATGGGAATAAGCTACTAGACTATTAGCACAAAACATGACCTTTACAGGATATATATATATATATTATTGGTAATTCGTGGTAAAACTAGGATGATACTCTTATCCAGATAACATAATATTGAATCTTGTATAGGAACACAAAGCATTTTATCATCCCTTTCACAGTGCGCGATGATGAACATAGTATCTCTTCAATATCTAGAGAAAGAGTTCGCCACAAGTAGCCTAAAGGTCATAAAAGTATGGTAAAGAACTCCGGAGATTGGCCAATTTTGACGCTATTTTTGGAAAAAATTAAAAGATTATAAAGTTTTTTTAATTATTTTTCGCTCTGTCTCATTTCTTTTTCTTTAAATTCTAGAGTATTTAGTTAGGATAAAATGTTAGATGGCTAGCATCTAATTTTTCTTATGTAGACGATGTACCTCCATTTTTAATGAATATTAGATCAGTTGGAAAAGAACTTATAAAAACATAAATATATTTCTGTTGTCATTAGGATTGGAAACAAAATGTCATCGGTATGCATGCGCAATGCTGATTACAACCTCCAATAATTTTCCTTATGCTACTATATTTATTTCAATTTGAGCATATATATATATATATATATAATTTCCCCTATATATTTTTTTTTTATTTTGTTGCTGATTATTATACTTAAGTATGAGATCAGTAAATCTACAGTTTTAGTTAAACTAAGTAGGATAACTATTATGTAAAAGCATTCATAGTACAACCCAAATTTCTTTTACAAATGTAAAAAAGAATATAAATATCAAACACTGTTTAACTAATCCCAAATGTTGACCATTCGTTGGATCACACAATTTTAGCCCTGTTCTTTGCACAGTCGTGCGACCAGAAACAACACCACATCATTTACATTATTATGACAGTTAATTTAACATAATCAAGTCGCTGGTTCAGCTTACCGATCAAAAATATGCTTATCATCATGGTCGCTAGTTTACTTAGCGACAACGACAACTTTTAATTTCCTTCAACATCTAAATTTTTTCAGTCGCCGAATCTATTTTTTCCAAAATACATGTTGTTTTTAGCTTTTATTTATGTGTCGCCGTCTTTAGTCGCACGACTCTACAAAGAACAGGGCTTTTGTGTGATCTTTAACTTGGAAGCACTGTTGAAATATAAGGTTAGAGTCTACGGAGGTGTTATTGGATATTTTAGTTTAATGGATTTTGATGTATTCTAAATTCAACATGAAATATATTGTTATTCAATACTGTATTTGTTGAAATCCATTAAAATCAGGAGTTAATGAACCACGTATTTCGTAATGGATTCTAGAATACGGAAGAATCATTTGTTATTCATTAAGGAATTGAAAATCTAGGGGATTCTTTAACAATGGATTCTGATGTATTTTACAAGTTATTCATGACTAATCAAAATCAGATCTGTTTCATCCAGATTCTGGAATCCGATTACAATAAAATCCCATCGGAACAATTATCTATCTTCTCAATAGATTCACTTTAATGCCACCACCACCACTTTCACTTGCCACACTGTTAGTTTCTTCTTATTCCTCTTTGTACTTACCACCACTTGCTCCTCCTTCCAATTCCAGGATTCATAATTGAATCTCCGTCGCATTGAATCTTAAGACCTAGATATGCAATCTTTGCTTTTCGGATTAAAGTTGAATTCACAAACTTTGTATGTAGATCTGTTTTTTATTCTTTTTATTCTCTTACTTCCTCTTCTAAACCTTTAAAAACTTGGGAATGCAATATCAGCTTTACATGAATTTTGCTTTTTTGGAGGTTATGTGTAGAGGATACTCTTTTATCTTACGCTCATGACTCAATGCTCCTTGTAAGAAACTCTTTGGTTGAGATATTTGGGAGTGCATCTTGGGTTGTTTGGAGTTTTCCTCTGAATCATTATGTTGGCTTTCTCCATTTTCTGAACTTTTTCTTTGTATCGGTTGGCTTTCTCTTGTGACTAATGCAAAGATTTTATATGTGTTCTTGTTGATTATTGAATGAATGTAATCTTTTCATGGTTCTGTTAAATTCAAATCTGTGTTTCGAGTGTGCATCTGTGAAGGTAAATATAACCGGGAAAAAGAGTAAATCATTCATCTTTTAGAAAAATGGTATTTGTCTTCACAATTGCCAAAAACATTCTTTTGTTTCAGCAAGCATCAAATGATTGTGTTACATTAAGTTTTTAACAGTCACTTAACTAAAACCAGAAATTGATTATGCCAAGAAAGAGTATTAAATGAGGGATCATAAAGTAAAACTGGCAATAAGCTACCATAAGTCTTACCAAATTTAGACTTAAAGATCACCTTATAGTCTACAAAATAGACAAGAATTATAAACCATGGTTAGAGTCTTGTAAAACAGAGGAAACAAAACAAAAGTATGGGTTTTAGATTTTATGATTCTTGAGCAACCACCGCTCTGTTTGTAAAAGGAGACCAAACCACAATCAACACATCACGAAGTTATGTGCTGGTCTGCTGGAAACAATCTCTATGTGCTTTACCGGAATGCTTACAATGAGACCATGGAAGCAAGAGATTGACGGATCATTAAGTCATCCAAGACACCAAATAACAGAGCTACAAATGTATGCATCACAGTAATTCTCTGCAATCTCAGAATTTTTCAAGAGATTGCCTTGAATAATCCTTCAAATGCTTCCTAAGCATGATGACATTTAAACGATCTACTTTTCCAAATGCTTCATGACGAGAGACCTCTGTTGCAGTATTTCGGATGATTTCAAAATACTGTGAAATCCTAGTCTAAATCCATTAGCTATGAATTTAAAAATTCCATTTAATTCATCAAAATCTATTAAAATCCATTACTTTCAAATCTATTAAAATCCATTGAAATACACAATTGAATAACACCCCCTACATTTCTTCAAAATGTTGACCATTTGCGTTTGATTGTTAGATCATTTCATGAGAAAAGTTGACATCTGGCCCAATATAATTAATGGGCCATATTCAAGAAAATGGATTTGAAACCAATTACAGATTTTGACATATTGGGCCTTAAATGGTTTGTCTTAACTATGAACCATTTCTATAGATCCAATAAACAAAGAAATGAAGAACACCATGTCTGTAACCACTATACCCTCTAACAAAACAAAACAGAACAAAGAATAAAGTAAAAACTAAATGAGTTGGTAACTATTGAGAGTATAAACCTAACAAGATCTATGAATCCCTCCACAACACTGATGTTAGAATAAAAAGGAATGATGAATATTTCTGGTTCTCTTGGCACTTCAAATGTACAATAATACCTAACCATTGACAGAATCAAATTCATCTTCTGCTTCTTTTCTTAGTCTGTTTATTGTTTTTTACAGGTTCTCTACTTCTTTTTCCTGTAGCATCTGCTGTTTCTTTCGGTTGTTTTCGTTTCAATGAACTCTTATTATTGTTAGTCTCTACCTCAGCCTTCCTTTTACCTGAACTATTACTCCTCAATTCCCTTGGTTTCGCTTTACTGTTCTCTTTCTTTACATTTTCATTGCTCTTCTTTGGCTGATCATTCTCTTTCTTAACGTTTCCATCACTCTTCTTCTGAGTTTTACTCGTTGTTGTCTCTTTTCCTTTCTCAGGAGAATTCTTCTTTATTCTCTGTAAGAAGTCAGCCACACTCTTCTTCTTATTTGATGCTACTGCTACTGTTTTCTTCTCTTTCTTAAGAGTCTCTTCCTTCTCTTCTTCTTCATCATCATCACTAGATGAATCTGTGTTCCTATCCTTTTGTTTCTTATTGTTATTCTTGGCTCTTCCCGTATTGGTATCTTTAGCAACAACAGCAATCTCTTTGCTCGTTTTTCTCGAGCTTCTTCCACTAGTAGTAGTCACAGTTTTCTCCTCTGAAACTTCCTGAGACTTTTTCTCATCTTTGTGTTTAAAGCTCGAAGAAGGTGATATCTTTTTCAAAGCAGAACTCTTCTTCTTACAGACCACAAGAGGAATAACAGAGGATTTCTGTCTAGGAATCGACAATTCAGCCTCCACTTTTACAACACTGTGACCAGATTTTCCGGCTCGTTTCATTTCATTAGAGACAAGGGTTCTTAGCTCATGTGCAGCCATGGATTCGGAGGAAGATGAAGGAAAGAAAACAATGGCGTTTGTGAAGAGAAGCTTGAGGTCTCTATAAAAAGAGAGGCTTGAAGAAACATAACATCCTTTATCAATCTTCTTTTCTATTGTCTTGATGTCTAAATGTTGCCTTATTAAGCTCTTGTAATCCTTTGTTCCCTGAAAGACAATAAAGACAAGAATATAAGCCCACAAAAGAGTCTTTACTAAATGGGCTTCCATGTTATATATAAAATATAGATTCTAAGGCCCTAGGCCCAGCCCAACTAAAACCCAAAACTGTTGGGCTTAAAGGGCGGCTGAAAAGTCAATAAGTTGACCATATCTTGAAATTTCACAACAAAGCCATGCTTCAACGGGAAGCTGCCAGGTGTCTAAGCTTATGTGACCAAATGGTTAATGGGTGAAAGAAGAGAAGAGCAGACCATGACAAATTTCTCCTTAAACTTCTTTTTTGTTTTTTAACTTAAAAAAGGGGCTTATGATTATAAATATAAAAACGTTAAAAATGGGTAGGGCCTCACAAGAAAAATTGTTATTTACTGTAAGAAAAAAAACCAGAAATTATTTATTTGAAGAATTATATACGTGTTTTAATACTATAACTATAAGAAACAATAAAGCCTAATTCGAAAAATGAAAAAGTTTATGATCGAAAAATAAAAGTGAAAAGAGTATTTCTTGTCAAAAAATTAAAATAAATTGGAAGTGGTCCCGACCAAATTGGACAATGTGTGGATAATTTCTCATAATTTTATTGGTCATCCTTGAAAATATTAAAGAGGGAAGAAGTAAAGATATCAAAAGATATATTTATAAAAAAATGAAGATATAATAAGAGTTCATAACCAATATTTCATATAAATAAGTTATGCATATATTTGGCGAAATAGTTATAAAGGTTTGAAAGAAACGTAATAAATTGTCTATATATAGGCCTGAATATATGGCCAACTATACAATATAGACAAATTACTTTAAAACTAAAAACTTTTTCAAGTCTTATTAAGAAAGATATTATATTAATAGAAAGAAATATATACATATTTTTTGGTCGGAATAGAAAAGAAATATATTATATTCAATGTAAGAATTTTGTTTTGTAGGAAAATAAAATGATATAGAAATAATTAAATGTAAGAATTTTTACAATAATTATTGTAAAATTAAAAGGTTTTGAGGCATGTTGTTTAGGGAAAAAAACAAGAGAAATTTTGTAATTATGTGTTAGTAATTTAGCAATAATATTTACTAGTATAAAAGAATAATTAATGAAAATAAAGCAAATGCTTACCTGGCTACGAAGCCGCGACTCGAACACGGAACCACGAGGATGAGATCGGATCAACTTAATCATATCTATCAACGGCTGTGGTTTATTACCGGCCGATTTCATATCACCGTCGTCTCCGCCGCTTTTAAACTTCTGTCCTTTTCTTTTACCAGGACACGTGGACGTTCCTGATTCGTTTAATCCGCCCGAGTTACTCATTTCGGATCTTTTACTAACCGTTTCTTCTTCTTCCTCCGGCGCCGCCACCTTGTAAACCGGATCGGGATCTGGATTTTTCGAATTTTCGTTAACGTTAACCATTTTTTCTCCGGTTAATCGGTCGTGATCGGTGGTTTTATCGACGGAAGCTGTTGAGTTAGACTCATTCATCGACCTATTTTCCCGGTCAGACTCCGTGGTTTCCCGGTTAAGCTTCGCCGGTTTAATTTCGTCGTTTGTCAGATCTGGTTTCTTGTCTCCATCATTTCCGTCTTTCTCCTCCTCTAGTTTCGTAACTTTTAACTGAAGCGACCTAATCAAAAACCCCAAAGAAAATGATTAAAGAAAATTCAAAAATAAATAATAATAACTCAGATCCAGCGGCGGAGAAATAGAGACTTCTTCATACTGTATCGAGTCTTCACATCGTTGAAGCTCTCGTCGGAGCTCCGCCTTATAAACACTCCGTAACTTCTCCATCCAAGGGATTTCACCAACTTCATCGTCAACCACCGTCTTCTCCGTTCCATCTCTGCCGTCGGCGGAATCTCGAAACCGACGCTCAAGATCTTGATACTTAACCTTGCAATTGACAGCAGAAGCGATAAGAGAAGTCCGTTTACGAAGCTGAACCTCCTTAGCGACGGAGTCCCAATCGTTAAAAGCATGGCGTTGAACGGCGCATGTTAATATCAACTCCTCCCACGTTCCCCATACTTGACTGATCAGATTGAGATTACAGTTATCGTCACCGTCTCTGTCTCCAATACGATTGTTATCAAAATCACTGCAACTGTTAATATTATTGTTGGTATCTTCGTCGTTCATACCGTTCGATATCACTGCTTCTTCTTCTTCTTCCTTCATGAGAACACGCTCGCTCGCAGTTTTTAGGGATTTAATTTTATTAATTTATTAATCTTTATATTTATCTCTCACTACTCTGTTTCGTATTTTGAAGCCTTTTTATATATGAAACTATAAGAATAAGAAAATTTTAATTTATAGGTCGTGTTAGCTTTATTTTTCCTCTTCATATGGAAATGATATAGACCTACGTACAAGATTTTCACCTCTGCTTTCCCCGTTTCGTGTTTATATATATAACGGGTCGGGTTGATTGAGTCGGGTCGGGTCGGGTCGGGTCATCCAATCTCGCTTCCTGTGCTCAGTTCAACCTGAGAAAATATATTTACATAAATGCCCCTCATGGGTTACTGGAATATGGAATGTTCGTTAGTATACGGATGTTTGGTAACATGTGAGGTTGGGCATGAAATTTGTCCACTTCAGTAAGATATGGGCCTCACTTTATGAGATGAAAATGGGCCTTTGATGGAGATTGGGCCCAGATTAGTAACCTATAGAATAAAGAGTGCATGAGTAAAATATTTGCATTTAGTACACACGAACGTTTGTGTGATACAGAGTTGCAGACAAAGCTTCGTGGGTTGATGACATGATTTTTGTTTTCTTTTAAAATATTAAACCCATCATTACTAATAAATATACTAAGTATATTTGAAAATCCAGAGTCACACGCAAAGATAAAGAAAAGAGTTAAAAAAGTTTTGTTATAAGAATAAGAAACTCGTGACCAACTTTGATGAAGAATTGACTCGATTGCAAACGATTAAGAATCAATATGGAACACATATTTGTACTGTTGTACGGTCGGTCTCGATCATGTCAAGCGTTAAGGTCTCGATAATATAGTTTCTCAATCTGAGAAAGACCGTTTATTCACTTGTTTGACATGATTGTTTTGCAGAAGAAGAACTCTGAAGAAGACGAAACATCGTTTGTTTCTCTGAAAGTGCCAATAGCTACTCATCAAATAAAAGAGAGAAGGCTTGGTTTGATGAGATAGAGAACGTTGACCAACCATAGTGAGAGGCATTAACTTAGCCGCTCGAGCGCGTGAAGTTATCAAGCCAGTTCATGGTTACACTCTTTGGCAATCCAAGAGCCCGGTCCCATATCAGCTATAACCAGAAAAAGAAACAGAGAGGATGAGAGTTTGGACCATAATAGTTCAGCAACACTCCGCTATGAGCATCAACGATTGGCCACGGGTTCTTGACCAGCAACAGCATTTACACATACTCATTAAACCAGAGAAAATCAGAAATCTTGTTGAACATGAATGATGATAGATATTTAAAGTATCTTTCCAAGCTCAGTTAAAATACCACTTCATAAAGAATTGAGACCTATTGAGTTAAAGGATTTGCGAGCTAAAGTACAAATTTAAGAGCATTCATGACCAAGGATTCAGAAAAATAAAGGTTACCAGCTGAAAGAGAGGATCATCAGGTAGATGCCTCAAGGCGAACTCTCTTTGGAGTAAAGACATACATGAACAGACAACAACTAAGAGCATCTCTATCGGTGGAGAAACTCTATTGAGTTTCTAAATAATTTTTAATTAAATTTTAATTGTTTAAAATGTAAAAGGGAATTAAAAACTGACATGTGTCAAAAATATTTTAAGAATCGTTTCCAAAGATCTTTATTTAAGAACAATTTCCTGTTATCATTCCTACTTTTACTTACTTTTTGATTTTTTTATTATTTAATAAAGTTTAGAACCTCCCTCAACATACCATCGTTGAGGATGGTCTAATGCATCAATAACAAACTAAAAATCACTTGATCCATGTAGCAATACATACCAGGTGACCAGTGTGAGTACTAACATTTCCATCTTCATGATCACTATAATAGAAAACAAAACTTAAGGTAATTAGTTATGTTTAAAGAGACATGTCGACACCAAGAAAGCCAGCAGAAACATGTGGATTAGTCCTCATGAGCTTTTTCATTTGAGGACTAATCCAACGAATCATCTAATGGAATGATGCTACCATCCTTGTGCATCCTGCAATGTTAATTATAATGTAGTTTCAAGAACAGTAATAAGAAAGAAGAAAACTCCCCCAAAATTTGCAAGTCCATAAGCTAAAAGCATAAGATTTAACCTCCGATAAACGTATGAAGCAACTACAGGAAGGCGAGCAATCAAGTTTAGGGCATCCTCAAAGGTTGGTTCTCAGAGCATGCTTAATAGTGGAAGCACATGATCTCGCCACGTAACTCTTTGAGACGTTTTATTTGTCTTAGTGACGTTTTATTTGTCTTAGTCTGTGGAGACTGATCAAGCATAAAGTGTTCAATTAAATAATTTTTTTTTTTCATCTATTTTTAATTATGTGATACTCTCATCATCTCAACATTAAACATGCTCTCAGTACCTGCAATGAAATTATGATGCCTGCTACTACAAGGCAATCAATAAACAAACTAGAAATATTGAAAGTTATACTTTGATTTATGAATAATACCACCCTTCTCATAGGCCTTCCGAAACTCACTTTCAACCTAGATAACATTTCAACAAGATTAGATGCTCCTGAAAAGTTCATCTGTTTTGAGAGATACACTAGATCAAACTAGTAAGGAACAGAGTTATACAGAGCTATATGTAAAATAAGTATAAGTTATACTTGTTAATGCAATCATAATAGTCAGTTTTGATGAGTCATTAAACTAAGGTCACAAATAAACAGAGCAGAGAAGTGGACTACAAAAACCGGGCACACCCGCACGATCAGCCAACTTTTCTGACAACGCATTAATTTGCTCTTTGTTTGGTACCTATATCATAAACAGAGGACACTATGTTAGACAACTATACTGTTGGAATCATTCATATATCAAGAGAAACTAAACCGGATAATACATGTCTCTAACATTACATAAAGTTTTCAAAGATAATGTAACCTTTCCAGTCAACAGAAGCCACAGAAAACCCTCAGGCAAGGGCTCTTCTCAAGATTGAGCTAAACGGTCCTGAAAGTTAGAAGTTGTGTGATAAGAAAGAGAACAAGTGTACAAGAGAAAAGAACTTCAATCTGCCTAACTTAAAAACAATGTCAATCACTAAAATCAAAGATATACAAGATAAATGAAGGACAACGAAACAGAAGCTAACCTGTTGTGCTGGAATTATCTCTTGCATCTTCGACTTCAAGTCCTGCATTAGAAGAAGGAAAGAACTTTAAAAGAAACAATTTACATTTTCAATTTACAAACTTTTCAATCTCAAACTGAACACCGTGATAAGAAACAACAACATGAGAACATAAAAACCTAAAAGATTACCAATTCAGAAGAGCTATGCATCTGTAGCCACCTGACGAGATGTAGCCACCTGACGGAGTTGCTAAGTGAAGATTGCTTCGCCTGCTTATACTTAGAGTTGATCATCATTCAATTCGTTTCAAAAGAACACTACTCCTTTTAACTTTGGAGGAAGATATGAAAAAACTGAATATACACAATCAAGCTGAGATTAAATATGAGAAAAAGAAAATTTGTATTTCTCTAGAGATTATGGTTTTGTCAACCAAATCAGTTTTACTTGGGTGATGATAAAGAGAGATAATGATTTAACACTAAAACACTTAATATTAAGCATATGTTAATATATAGACAAAAACCTAACTAGAACATAGGAGAAACTGAAGTAATAAGAAGAGGTTGTCACAAGTTACAAAAAATTAAAATTAAGAGCTTCATCTACTTCTATCAGAAGGCTTCCTCCTCGTCAACGAAAGTAGTCTTTGTACCGCAGAATCTGGCGTACGGTTTGGCCCGCAGTATAAGGGACTCTTCGTACCTTGAATATCAAAACCAACAGCATTAAACAAAAGCAGAATCTGGCGAACGGTTTGGCTTTGTTATCTCTCCATGTAGACCAAAAACTTCACACAATGTGCTCTCGATAACAAATTTAAGACACAAATAGTTAAATGCCTTACCAAAGCTTCTCTGCAAGGTTGTACCTAATTAACAAAAACAACAGCATTAATCTTTTCTAATGAGATCAAAATCTAGCAATAAGTGACAACTAGTGTTACTAAAACAAATCTCAATAAACTGGAAAATCAGTTTACTTGGGTCGTGGAGGGTATGGAGCTATCTTAGCCACATCCATAAACATCTTACGACGATTTTGAAAGTTTTTATTCGCCAGCTTTCTCAGCGCCTACAGTATATAAGATTTAATCAGTAATAGTACTTTTAAATAACTACTTGTATATTTTTTATAAGTATACATTACTTTTCAAATGAAAACTTATTCTCACAATTTCAGCTTCGTAAGCAGATGCAAACTCAACAAAGCCACAACCCACATGCTGACTCGTGTGGTTTACAATAAGTCGTTGACCAACAATTCCATAAAAGCCATTCTTAGTGAAGTGATCCCAGCTGCAAAAATGGAGGATAAAATACCAGTCATGAAGAACTTGCTCCAAGTACGAGAGAGAAAACTATAAGGTGTTACTTACATATCTAACATTCCACAATCGGCAGGGAGATTGGTAAGAAAGATCGTCTTTTTTCTAATGGCAACTTCCTGAATTTAACAGCCAAGCAAAGTGTGTTAGCACGACTCTAAGAAGAAAGGACCTCAAATGCATAGCAACAAAAAGTAGCCTCATCTGAAGGAGAATAAGTGTTTTTCCTGAGCCTGACATATTTTGAAGACAATAAGAACAATTACCTGAACAAGTCCTTCCACTGTCTCATCTTCGTCTTCTATTTGAGGGCTTTCTCGTCGAAGGTAGTCTTCATACCTAGAATATCAAAAACCCTTGTTATCTCTCCATCTATACCAAAAACTTCACCCAATGTGTTCTTGACAACAAATTGAAGACACAAATAATTAAATCCCTTACCAAAGCCTCTCTGCAAGGTTGTACCTAATTAACAATAACAACAGCATTAATCTTCTGTAATGATATCACAATCTAGCAAGAAGTGACAACTACAGTTACAGTAGTACTGTTACAGAAACAAATCTCAATAAACTGGAAAATCAATTTACTTGAGTTGTGGAGGGTATGTAGCTCTCTTAGCCACATCAATAATAATCTCACAGCCCTCAAAAATTTCACCATTATTCTGTTCCAGCGCCTAAAGTATAAAAGATTAATCAGCAATCTTACTTTCAAATAACTAAATGAATATTTTTCATCATAAGTATACTCTACTTTTTTAGCCCAAAAAAAAAGTATACTCTACTTTTCAGATGACTACTTAAGTACTTTTCTCATCATTACTATTAACTAATCTCACCTTCTTTGCTTCCTTAGCAGAAGCAAACTTAACAACGGCATGGCCAGTATTATTACCCTCATGGTCTACATTAAGTCGGACATGAACAACTTCTCCAGCAAAATGGAAAAATTTGCAGCTATAAAAGTGGAGGATAAAATATCAGTCATGAGAAACTTGCTCTGAGAACGAAAGATGAAATTAAGGGTGTTACTTACACATCTATCATTCTAGTTTCGGGGGAAAGATTACTAACAAAGAGCGTCTTTTCTTCTGCGGCAACTTCCTGAATTTATCAGCCAAGCCAAGCGTGTTAGCACAACTCTTATCAGAGAAAAGGACTTAAATTGGATAGCAGCAAAAAGAAGCCTCATCTAAAGATTCATCCCCAGAATAAGTCATCTATCCACTTTGTGGCAACAGTTCTGTTATTAAACGCTAAGAGTGCTTCTGAGCCTGACATGATTTGACGATAATAAGAACAGGTACCTCAACAAAATCGGGATCTTCATCAACTCTTTCCACTGTCTCATCTTCTTCTATCAGAAGGCTCTCTCGTCGAAGGTAGTCTTCATACCTGAGATACCAATACCAAAATCCCTTGAGATCTTTCCAATGTGCTCTTGATAACAAACTCAAAAGGCAAATAGTTAAATCTCTTACCTAAGCTTCTCTGCAAGGTTGGACCTAATAAACAAAAATAACAGCGTTAATCTTCTGTAAAGGTATCATAAACTCTAGCAATAATTTAGCATAAGTATTACAGAAACAAATATCCATAACAGGGAAAATCAATTTACTTGGATCGTGGAGGGTATGGAGATTTCTTGGCCACGTCCAGATATATCTTATGATCGTGCAAATATCCACCCTTCCTCATCTCCAGCGCCTACAGTTAAAGATTTAATCAGCAATCGTGCTTTCAAATAACTAGAATATATTTCATCATAAGTATACACTAGTTCTCAGATGACTACTTTAATACTTTTTCATCATTGCTATAAACTAGTCTCACCTTATTTGCTTCGTCAGCAGAAAAAAACTCAACAAAGCCACAACCCAAACGCTTACCCTCATGGTTTACAATAAGTTGAAGACTAACAACTTGTCCAATTCTATGAAAGAATTTGCAGCTGTAAAAATTAAGGATCAGATATTAATCATGAAAACCTTGCTCCGAAAGAGGATATTAAAGGTACTACTTACACATCAATTAATTCAGTTTGGGGAGAGAGATCGGCTATAAAGAGTGTCTTTTTTCTTATGGCAACTTCCTGAATTTAACAGCCAAGGAAAGAGAGTTAGCATGACTCCAAGGAGAAAAGGACTTAAACTGCATAACAACAAAAAGTAGCTTCATCTGAAGCTTTCTCCCCAGAATAAGTCAACTGCCGACTTTGTTGTAAGAGTTTTGTTATTGAACTTTAAGAGTTTCTTCTGAGCCTGACATATTTAAAAGACAATGAGAATAGGTACCTTAACAGAACTAGTATCTTCATCATGTCCTTCCACTGTCTCATTTTCTTCTATCAAAAGGCTTTTCCGTCGAAGGTAGTCTTCGTACCTGGAACATCAAAAACCCATGTGATCTCTTCATGTATACCAAAAAACTTCATCCAATATGCTTTTGATAGCAAACTCAAGAGGCAAATAGTTAAATCCCTTACCAAATCACCTTGTGATCGATGCAATACCTGATTAACAAAAATAACTTTAATCTTCGGTAGTGGAATCAAAACAGTGTTACAGAAACAAATCTCTACAAGACGGAAACTCAATTTACTTTGGAGGGTATGTAGCTTCCTTAACAGAAATCTTATGATCATACAAATATCCACCATTCTTCTTTTCCAGCGCCTACAGTATGAAAAATCAATGAGCAATAGTATATTTTTCATCATGAGTATACATAAACTACTCCCACCTTCTTTGCTTGGCTAGCAGAAGCAAACTCAACAAAGCCATCGCCAGTATGCTCACCCGTGCTGGTTACAACAAGTGTAATACGAACAAGTCCTCCGACATTATGGAAGAAATCGATACTGTGAAAATGGAGGGTAAAATATCAGTAATGAAAAACTTGTGGCTCCAAGAACGAGAGAGGAAATTAAAGGTGCTACTTACATATCTGATATTTTAGTTTCTCGAGAGAGATTGCCAACAAAGAGGCTCTTTGTTCTTGTTGCAACTTCCTAAATTTAACAGCCGAGTGTGTTACTTATCACAGCTCTAAAAGGAGAAAAGGACTTAAATTGCGTAGCTACAATCATCTTTCGACTTTGCAGTAGAATATATAAATTTGCAAAAATTATACCTTCCCTGAGATCAAATTAGCCTGATCAGACTTTGTCTCCGACAACTCGACCGGACTATCAGCAAATCCTTCCGTTGTCTCCTGTTATGAGTAGACATTAGAACAAAGTTTTAAGAGAATTGTTCTCAAACAACAAAGAGGATTCCGCGAAATTCGACCATCTTAGGTACCTTGTCTTCGGATTTTTCCTTATATTTCTTCAGAATCGGTTTGATATTCTTCGTATCATCTGCTGGCTCTCTCTTACCTAGAAGAAAAGCAGCAACAATGTTAACCAAAAACAAAAATCAAAGACATGTTTATTAACCAAAATCACATGAACAGTTGTAAGCGGGAATAAAACACTATATAAGAGCTTGTAGGTGAGAGACATTGAAAACAAACCTAATATCTTAGCTTTGGCGGCTGATTTCTTCCTAGAACTGGGCATGGAGGAGAAGATGAAGAGTTATCGGAGAATTGGCTCGCAAGTCTGGTTTCAGAAAGACAAAAAAGCACACACACCTTCAAATTGAAAATTAAGTTTAGATTTTAATATAAATCGAAAATGGGGTACAAAATGGGCTTTAGATTCAGGCCCATAGTAACAATACATAGTATAAGGCGTTGACTAGCCAGCTCTTAAGCGTGGCCTTTTTGATTACAGTACTAAATTCTAATCTAATTTTTTTTTATTAGAGGTTAGTAGTATATACTATATATATTATTTTCTCAAATTTTATTTATTTATTTATTTATAATTTTTAATGAACAAAATATATTTTTTTGAATATCTAAAATATTGGAATTGTGAAAGTGAAGAGTTTCATCTATTTGTAAATTTTAATTATAGTATTAAAGAGAGGTTGCCCTTGGACAATTTTTGTTTTTAATCAATGAAGTGATTATACATTTAATGTGGTAAATGTATTTTTGTGCTAGATTATCAATCAATATAGTCTTGTCCTTTGAATGTTTGAATGAAAATAGTAGAATTGTCAATTTCTTTTCTCATGACTAGTTTGTTTTTTGGTTAATTCTAAAATGACAACAAATGTATCAATTTCAATCCTTAAATTAGCTTGAAAATTGCAATTTGTATCTTTCAATCTTCGCATGTAGGTTGATATCAATATCTATAGATTATTCACTTTTGCGATAATATTTAGTAACTTTTAAAATTTAATTTTTGTATTAAAAAACTTATTTAACTGACTATAATCTTTACTAAATTATTTTTAATTTTGTTTTGTTATAATTATTTGTACTTTAGACTTCTAAAGTTTGTTTTTGTTTTTTTCCGTCTTAATTTTTTTTGTTAAAAACTTATTGAAATACAATCATCATGAACTCTTTTTCTTTTCTTTTTTTTTCTTTTTCCTCTATTTTTTTTCTTTTGAATTAGTTCAATTTCTTTTTTCTGCTTTTTGAATAGATCAAATTGGACATCAATTACACTTGCTTAATTTACTTTGGATTTATTAGTTTCTCTCTCCTTTATGTTGTTGAAGCAAGAAAGAGCAAAGGGTGTTTTCAACATTGATCTTTATTTGTTGCTCTTTTGCAAATTTGTAACATCTTATATATCTGAAATTTTTGTGTTTGGACATTTATCTTTGGTTCAAATTCAACTTTGGTTATTTTTTTAGACATTTGTATTCAAATCTCTGTTTAAATATTTGTGTTCAATTTTTTAGATATTCTATATAATCAATTCCATTTTGTTGTGTAGGTCAGACATGTAAAAGTGCAAATGTTCTACGACATTGAAAATCTTAAGTTGAATTATCTTCCGAATCAAGGCGAAGTAATAATTAGACAGAATCTACAACTTTGAAGATACATAACCGCAAGTACAAGCTTAAAAGTATTACAATTTGTTCTAATGCATCGGTTTTGACCGAAAAGATTTCAATAGGTGACACTCAAGTCAGTGTTCAAGTCAATCATGATATTATTACATTCATGAATTATAAGCTCCACTAAATAATTGTTTTATGATAATCTTGTGCACATTTTCTTTACAAACAAAATCTTGTATACTTTTTTGATTTAATTTTTTGGTTAAATGTTTATTATAAATTTTTTATGGATTATACTTTCACTAAATATATTTTTAACTATATTTTGTAATTCATAGATTAAATTTTTTTTGGTAAAAAAGTTAGTTTAAAACATTTCATGATCTATAATTTTCACTAATAATCTCGTACCATGTATGAGAACTTTTTATAATCTTAAGGCTTCACTAATAATAGTAACATGCTCTTTTAAGTAATAAGTTCATTTTAAGTTAGATTAATACGTTTGTAGTTTTTTTTGTCAATCAAGATACCTGTAACAGCACCTTGTATAGCACTTAATTAGGAGCTTCGAAGCTTGCAGAAGTGTAGTGGAGTGAATTCTTGATCAAGCCAGTGTGGAATACCCCTAGCCACATAGTCTTGGTAGCGTCCCTCTTGGCAAACACTCTTAGCTATACAATATTGCCAAGAGTTGGCTTGCTTCGGGATGCGGTAGAATTGAGAATCTGATAATTGGTATTTTAATCTGTTGATAATATCCAGTTGGTATCTGAGGCGTGGCCATTTGTGTTGTTGTTGCACACAATCAAAAATCCTTTCTTCCTCTATAAAAATAACTGTTGGCGAGAGTTTAAGGTCCACCAGACTCTGCAAAGTTCTGATTAGCAATTGGAGCTCCACCTGTACTTTAGTGCCCCAGTGCAGAATTGTTTGCCTTGAATGCCATGTCTCCGTTGTGTGTCTATCCTGAATAATATACGCTCCACCATGGAGATACTTCCTCGTGTCAGATTTTGTCTATATAATGAATGTGGATAACAAATATAAACATCATTGATCGTTGATTCTCACGGAAAAGCTCTAAAGTTAAACTTTTCAAATAAAACACTAATACAAAATTTCAAAAAAAAAAATTGAACAATAGATTGATGACTTGTGTATCAAAGCTATGGACTAGTAACATAGTTTCTTAGTCTGAGAAAGACCGTTTATTCACTTGTTTGACATTATTGTTTTGTGGAACAACTAAAGCTATTCATCAAATAAAAGAGACGTTTTGGTTTGATGAGATAGAGAACGTTGACCAATCACAGTGAGAGGGATTAACTTAGTGGTTCGAGCGAGTGAAGTTATCAAGCCAGTCCATTGTTACACTCTTTGGTCTCTCAAGTGGTAATCCAAGAGCCCGGTCCCATATCAGCTAAAACCAGAAACAGAAACATAGAAGATGAGAGTTTGGATTTGATTGTGATCCGTACTAAAGGTGCATTGTCAATAGCATAAATGTCTCTCTAGTATGTACCTGCGAGCAAATGCCAAGACTTCTCGAGACACCAAAAAGCACAGTGTAGTATCTATAAATGCAAAGAATAACACAGTCGCTTTATATATAAACCAAGGTTCAAGCCCAGTGACACTCAAAATAGTTCAGCAGTTCATACCTTGCTTCAGTTAGACCATAATAGTTCAACAACACTCCACTATGAGCATCAACGTTAGGCCACGGGTTTTTGACCTGTGACAGCACTTACAATATTACTAAACCAGATAAAATTAGAAATCTTGTTTGCACATGAATGATGAGGGATATAAAGTACCTTTCCCAGCTCAGTTAGAATAGGAGGCACCACTTCATAAAGATTTGAGACCTGTTAAGTTGAGTAATTTGTCAGCTACAGTTCAAATTTAAGAGCATGCATGATCAAGGATTCAGAAAGGTTACCAGCTGAAAGAGAGGATCATCAGGTAGATGCTTCAAGGCAAACTCTCTTTGGCATACATATCTTGGATCTGTTTTACGTAAAACACCATGGCCATATCCTGGAACAACCTGAAAGACAAATGTTTGGTCACAAAATCTATCACATAACTTAACTTCCATTAATGTCTGGTTACAGAACCTATCATGTTAGTTATATACTTTGAAAAGACAAAGCAGAGCAAAAGAATTTTAACCTTGCCACTGTTTAAAGTTTTCCAGACATAATCTTTTAGCTGTTCCTTTGATACATTTTCTCCACATTCCTCGACAACTGATTTGATCCACAGCAAAACTTCCTGTAACAAGTCCATGAAATAAACAGAGTAAGATACCAAAGTTCTCACTTGTAAGATACCTCTAACATCATCTAAGTTACAAGAGTCATTCTTGGAACTCTGGTATATAGGTTTGAACACTGGAAAATTCATTCAGAGGACTAATAAGATGGGTACCTGATTAGCTAAACCATGGAGTGGCCCAGCTAGACCATTTAATGCAGCTGCAAATGAAAGATATGGATCTGCTAGTGCACTCCCAACCTAATTGAAGAATAATCACCAGCCAAAAACTAAAGCCATTAGATATGTCACATTTGTTGTGGAACATTATGATGCATCAAGAACAAACTAAAATTCACTTGATTCAAGTAGCAATGCATACCACGTGACCAGTGTGAGCACTAACATTTCCACCTTCATGATCACTATAATAGACAAGATTACTTTAGGTAGTTAGTTTAAAAGAGACATGTTGACACGAAGAGAACCAGCAAAAACCTGTGGATAGTGATGTAAAGCCTCATGAGCTCTTTCATCTGAGGACTATCAAATCCCAACATGTGTGAAAAATTTGCACCATAATCCAAAGAATCATCTAATGGTATGATGCTACCATCCTTGTACATCCTGCAATGTTAATTGCAATGTAGTTTCAAGAACAGTAATAAGAATGAAGAAAACTCCCCCAAAATTTACAAGTCCAAAGGCTAAAAGCATAACATTTAACCTCCGATAAACGTATGAAGCAACTACAGGAAGACGAGCAATCAAGTTTAGAGCATCCTCAAAAGTTGGTTCCCAGTACCTGCAATGAAAACTCAGTTCTTATGATGTGTGCTATTACAAAGCAATCAAGAAACAAACTAGAATGTTGAAAATTTATACTTTGATTTATGAACACTACCCTTCTCATAGGCCTTCTGAAACTCACTTTCAACCTGGAATACAATTCAACAGGATCAGATGCTTCTGAAAATTAACTCGGTTTTTAAGAGTACAAAAGACCAAACTAGTAAGCAACAGAACTATCCACCCACCTGAAGGGCCATAACACCGTTAGCAAATTGTGTCATTGGATGAGCTGTTGAAGGCAGAGCATTGATAGCTTTGTAGACGTAATCTTCATTGTAAAATAAGTATAAGCCATACTTGTTAACGCAATCGTAACGCTGAGTTTTGATGAGTCATTACACTGAGGTCATAAATGAACAGAGCAGAGAAGTGGTGACTAGAAACCTGGCACAGTAGCACGAGCAGCCAACTCTTTTGACAACGCATTAACTTGCTCTTTACTTGGTACCTATATCAAAAACAGTAAAAACTATATTTTGGAATCCTTATAATACATGCCTGTAACATTTAAAAGGTTTTCTAAGATAATGTAACCTTTCCAGTTAACAGAAGCCACAGAAGACCCTCAGGCAATGGCTCTTCTCCAGACCGAGCTGAAGGTAATACTTTCTGGCACTCAGGAATCGACATACCTCTAAAGCGTATCCCCTGTAACAAAGATAAGATCATTACCTTCATGGCAAAAAACAGATACATTTGTTCTATTCTGTATTTAAGATAACACCAGAGAATTATTTCACTATTAGAAAGTTATTTCCATACCTCATCTGCATCAAGTAACGATGTTTCCCAGAGTAATCCAGTCATCCCTCTCATTCCACCAAGCACCTATAAGTATAAGAAGAAGCCATTATGATCAAGCTTAGCTATAAAAATGAAATAAAAACCATAAGAATCCATACCATATCAACGGTGATGTTCCCCAGCTGAACCTTTCCATGTTCTGATTTCAGTTTCTTCAAACGGTCCTGGAAAAATTGGAAGTTGTATACTGAGAAAGACAACAACTGTACAAGAGAAAAGAGCTTCAATCTGCCATAACTTAGAAACAATGTCAATCACTAAAATCAAAGATATACAAGTTCAATGAAGGACAACGAAACAGAAACTAACCTGTTGTTCTGGAATTATCTCTTGTATCTGCGACTTCAAGTCCTGCATCAGGAAAACAAAAACACTCTAAAACAAAAGCTTTCAATTATAACCAATTTACGTTACCAAATACACTAATTTTTCCATCTCCGACGTGAAAACAAAATCAACTTGAGAACGTAAAAACCTAAAAGATTACCAATTGAGAAGAGCTCTGCATTTGGAGCCATCTGACTGAGTTGCTAAGTGAAGATTGCTGCACCTGCTTATACTTAGATCTGATCATCAGTCGATTTTGAAATCAAAATTCAAAAGAAACAAAAATTGGTCAAGCTAATCTACTTACGACTCGAGAACGAAGCCTTGAAATGGCTGATACGCCGCGATAAAACACCATTCTTCAAAACTCACACTTGTCTGTCACCATTTTGTTATCAAAACAAAACTGATCCGTTAGAAGAAACACACAATCTGTAACGTATGATTATAGAAATAACACACAATCTGATCACAGAGAACTCATGTAGTGGAGATTTTCGATTGCTGCAGAAACCAAACAACAAAAGAAAAATTAATTTTCCGACTTACCGGAGATTCGAATAAGTCTCAACGTCCAGCCAAAAATCGTGAGATGTTGAGATCTCGTTAGAGTGATGAACAAGAACAAGCGTCTCGTCTGTGTGGAATATTCATGAGACTACAAAATACAAACAGAACTAAACCAAATTACGGATTCTTCCTATTAAAACCAAACCGGAATAATGAGTCAACTGACTACAATTTAGAAACCAAAACCCTTCAGGCTCTATCCGGTTTAGATTGGTTCGTTATGCCTTTGTCGATTCGTGTCTCTCAAGATTCGTATACAGAGATTCTAAGACCATGTACATTGGTAAACCCCATGGGAAAGTTCTTAAGTATTTTTTACTATTATTCAGGTGGGACCGGTAACAGTGAAGAACCTGTGTGTGTTTGTCACTGCAGTAGTGAATCCGAAGTTGGGGTTCTTAGAATAAATTGAAATTTTTTTAAAATTTTGATTAT
>OVBA01003864.1:0-25891 GCA_900406435.1 Lepidium aucheri
AAATCTAACCAAGTGAAATCGAGATCATGATCTGAAATCATGATTCCATATGTATTATATTAAAGGAAGATACAATAATTAAAAATTACAAAACATAATCTTAACTTTGTAAGATATTACAATAAATATCATTACAAAATTATAACACAAACTTCATTCAATTCATTAATGAATTATACATGATTAATTTTTTTAAAAAATTATATTATATTAAAGGAGGATGTAATTACTAAACATTAAAAAATCACCTTAGTTTTGTAACATATTACAATAAATATCATCACAAAATTATAACATACTTCACTCAAGATGAAAAATCAAAATGCAACCAAAAGTAGTACACATAGGCTTGATGAGTCTGATACAAGTTGCAAGCACAACTGGCAAGAAATATATCGTGGTGATGGTTGATGATCACTCACAACAGACGTCTGTCTCTGAATCACAGCCTCAAATTCTCGATCAGCCAAATAGGCAGGTGCAAGTTCATAGAATTTACTCTCAGTCAGATGTTATTGAGGATGTACAGAGTGTTATGGAATCCAAAAAACATTTAAAGGCCCAAGTTGATGAGTTTTGGATTGATTCAATCTTCCCCCTTTTATCTCAGAGTGGTGATGAACCACCTGAGTTGAAAACAACTTTTGCAGCTTCGGCTCACTAACGCTTGATGTTCTAGATCTGTTAGCTTTGATTTCAAACAGCTTCAATCTCCCCTTTTTTAGCTCAGTTTGATAATCAAACACCTGATTGTACATATTAAAAAAAAACAAAGCACTGACAAAATACATCCAAGTGTAGCCATATAAGAACACATAATAGCTAAGTTAAGGTTCTAAACTCCCCCATGATTTGGCATCAAGCTCTGTGTTGGAGTCTTCTCCCTCTGTTTGAGATCACAACTGAGTTAAAAATCATACATGCATACACAGACAGAAGCATCAACTATAATTGAAGACCTTTAATATGCCACATTGAATTTGGCCTAAGGCAATGAGCCTTACTGTAACCTATTTGAGATAAGACAAGTCAAACGATTGAAGATATATTACACACACTCGTGAGCCCACACTGAGGATTAGACGACTCAAAGAGTCATAACAATGTGTGTGACCCAAGCCAATATCAAAACATGTGAACACAAACCAAACTAATACATGAATTTAACTTTTAGTTTAATCACATTAATATAAACCTGTGGAAATCCTCACAGCGAATCGGGCAACGAGCAGACAGAATCAGGACTTACAGAGGAGATCACGACACAGCAAGTGTCACAAGTTTACACTATATAAAGGGTAAGCTCCTGTGGCTAGTCTTTCACCAGACATACCTTTATCCTATGTATTTTGTAGCACTCTGTTCATATCACTGTATAATAGGCAGCTGGAATTTCCTTTGGAGAGATAGCAAGCTGTGTGTACCCACAATAACCTTTTTTTTTGGTACACACATCATGAAG
The DNA here is from genome assembly GCA_900406435.1 of Lepidium aucheri. Classification (NCBI taxonomy): domain Eukaryota; kingdom Viridiplantae; phylum Streptophyta; class Magnoliopsida; order Brassicales; family Brassicaceae; genus Lepidium; species Lepidium aucheri. The sequence continues at coordinate 1,463 of OVBA01003864.1, forward strand.
CACACATAGAGAACAAATAATTTCTTAGTTTTTTCTTATGCTCATTGTTTGATAGAGAAAACATGAATATCACTTGACTTCTCAATTCAATGTTTGTCTCACAAGTCACTGTGCCATTTACGACACAATGCTGTATCAGAGATATCACTTGACTTCTCAATCAGCTGATATAATTGTCTTCCTCAGCTCTTTGACCTCCTGTTCCACAGCAACACATCCCTTTGTACACAATCTACACCGAACGACATGAAAGGAAGTTGTTTTCCACAGTGTGCAGAACCAATTATATACAATCAACTCGTTTGAAGTATGTTGCACAACAAAATCTAAAGCCTATACTTGTCCACACTTTACACACTCGATTATGACCATTAGATTCCACAAACACCTATAGAAGTTCTCAATGCAATGAAATGATTAAAATTCAGAGGTTTTGTGAAAATGACAGCCAATTGAAATTCAGTGTTCACATGATCGATAATGACTAGTTTCTCCTCAACAAGTTCACGAATGAATTGATGTCTAATCATGATGTTCTTAGTTTGAGAATGCAAGACATGGTTCTTTCAAATGTATATGGCACTCGTATTATCACAATGAATAAGCAAAGGTTTAGAAGGAGTACCATAGTTAGCAGCCATCTGTTTTTAGATCATGTTCCTGTCTTCCAACAATCTCAGACTCAGAAATACCAAAACCATGTTTAATTCAACAAAATCAGAGTAAATCAATGCTTTGGTTAAAAACTCAACAACTTGGGCTAATGTGTCCATATGATCAAGTACTAACAGTTTCCCACAATCAATTCTAAAATCCAATGAACTNAGTACTAACAGTTTCCCACAATCAGTTCTAAAATCCAATAAACTCAAAATATAATCAAATATTCACAAACAACTATTTAAGATTTATGGTACAGTTATTTAGCAATCACACAATGTACCGTATGTTTGTGTATATGGATTACCGAGGATGACACCATATGTGTCTTAAATGGTTAGACAGACAATTGTTGTTCAGCACATCATAAAGTTGCTTCCTCCATTTAATCCTACTTGTACTCTTTTTGTTATCTAAAGCGCCTGCCAAATCGACATCACAATACCCAACCAGGCTGCTGGTTGTGTCCTTTGTGATGTAAATACCAAAATTTATTATTCCTTGGACATACTTAATTACCCTTTTTACAGCAAGCAAATGAGACTTCTTTGGCTTTGACTGATATTGTGCACATACACAAACAGCATAACAAAAATCTGAACAACTTGCTGTGAAATACAACAAACTTCCAATCATACCTCTATAGAGTTTCACATCAACAGATTCAGCTGTCTTATCCTTTGACAACTTTTCTATGGTAGCCATCGGGGTTTGAGTTTTTTGAGACTCCTTGCTTGAGGATAACTCGAGTCATTCAACAAGATTCTTGGCATATGTGTTTTGAGTAACAAACATCCCATCATCTGTTTGTTTTTCTTGAAGACCCAAAAGGTAGTTTAGCTCTCCACACAAACTCATCTTAACCTCCTGAGTCATTACTTTGATGAACTCATTGACTATTCCCTGACTTGTGGAGTCAAACACAATGTCATCCACATATATTTGCACAACCATAAGATCTGATTCTGACTCCTTGATAAATAGCCTCTTGTCGACACTTCCACGAGAATACATGTTGTCTGTCAAAAAAATATTGCCAGACGTTTGTACCAAGGCCTAGGTGCCTGTTTTAAACCATACATATTTTTGTGAACCGTGTACACATAGTCAAGATATTTCGAATCTTCAAGCCCTTTAAGTTCTTTAACAGACACCTCCTCTTGTAGCCATCCATTCAAGAATACACTTTTAACACCCATTTGATATAGCTTGAATTGAAGCTTACAAACCATCCCTAATAGAAACCTGATGGACTCAGGTCTTTTCACAAGAGCAAATGTCTCACCAAAATCTACTCCTTCCGCTTGTAAGTACCCTTGAGCAACCAACCGAGATGTGTTGCACACAACATTTTCATTTTCATCCATCCTATACTTAAAGATCCATTTGGTGTCAACCACATTCACCCCTTTTGGTCATGGCAATAGCTCCCAGACATTCAACGGTATGAAATTTCCCATTTCTTCTTGTATTGAATCAATCCAAAACTCGTGAACTAGGGCCTCTCAATGTTTTTAGGATTCCATAACACTATATACATCCTCAATAACATCTGATTGAGAGTGATTTCTATTAACTTGCACCTGCCTGTTTGGCTGATCGAGAATTTGAGGCTGTGATTCAGAAACACACGTCTGTTGTGAGTGATCATCAACCATCACCAAGATATATTTCTTACTAGTTGTGCTTGCAACTTGTATCAGACCCATCAAGTCTATGTGTACTACTTCTGGTGGCATTTTTGATTTTTCGTTTTGAACAGAACGACGTTGTGTTTTGACTTGCTTTCCCATGCTGCGTGGACGACACACAAACTTCTATGTTCCTTGAGGTTTAGGAAAACCTCTCACAACTTCCTGATTTGCAATATTCACCATCGTCTAATAGTTCATGTGACCCAAAAGTTGATGCCACAGCTGAGCTTCATTATCTCAAGTTTCATTCATGCATTTACTCTCCGGTGTCCACATATAGAAGTTGTTTCCTGAGCTCACACATTCAAGAACCACAACTCCCTGTGCATCGCAAGCTTTACAACCAACTTTGGTGAACTTTACTCCAAAGTCCAAATCACACAGCTGACTAATAACTATGAGGTTTGCTTTTAGTCCATCCATAAGGTACACATTGTTCAGCTTTAGTCGTGAATCTCCATTTGTATCACCTTTTTCTTTGAGTTCTGCCTTAGCACCTCCTCCAAAGGTTACCCTTCCCCCAAAGACTTTTTCAAAATTCAATAAGTTTTCCTCTTTTCTTGTCATGTGTTGTGAGCAACCATTGTCAAAGTACCAATGTTCTGTTGTTGAATCATTCTGATCCATGTCTGCTGTGAAGGCAATCTGACAATACAAATCCAACTTTCTGACCCAAAATCTGTTATTGTTCTGATGATCCTTGAAGTACTGTTGTTGTCTAATGATTCTGTGAAAACGATTCTGAAACCTGTACCACTTAGACCTTATGTGGCCATACTTACCACAATACCAGCATTCAGGGAGATAATTCTTATAATCTCGATATATGTTCCAGTTGCTGTCATCCTGACCATACCACTGCTATTGACCATATTCTGTTTCTGACCAAACCACTGCTGTTCACCAACCTTATGTCTCTGACTAATCCTCTGTGACTAATCATCCCTTTGTTGCTGACTGTACTGTTGTTGTCTAGCTGACCTCTGATTCTGGCGCAAATGTGACTATTTTTCAAAACACTGTTGTTTACCTATCCTTGGAGATGTCATTTGAATCGGTTTCTTAGATACTTGGTCAGACATTATAGCCTTATTGGTGTCAGTTGCTTTGACAGAGGCAATATTAGCTGTAGTGTTCTCAGCACCACGATACCTTAAGCCCCATTTTTCCTTGTTTGTTCTTCCATACTGCAAAATCTTGTCAAGATCCTTTGTTCCTTTGGACAGCTTCTTGATGTTCCTCTTAGCTGTTCTGCCAGGCAACTTTCCAACTCTCTGTTCTTAGCTTTCTCAGACTCAAGTTCTGTTTCTAGATCCTCAACTTTTTCCGTCAAAACTGTCTTCTCGATTACCAGGGTTCTGCTCTTTTTTTTTAGCTCAACAGCTTTTGAAAGATAATATGTATCTCATCAGCATGTGACAACCCTAGATCTTCCTCTTCTTCTGAATTCGAATTAGTATCCAACCCTTGAGCAGCTTGATTGACAGATGTATGTCCTTTATCCTCTTTTCCGGTCACATCCTCTTGGTCTTCAGACATCTCTATCATACTAAAGTTACTCATGTAAGATTCCAGTACATTGTTGTCATCCTCATCGTCTGTATCACTTTCACTCCAACTAACCATTGCATTCTTGTCCTTTTGTTTTTACGTACTGATGCACTCCGACTTCATATAACCATACCCTTGACACTCAAGACACTTAAGTGTCATCTTCCTTTTGGTAGTCGGACAATCTGTTTCGAAATGACCAAACCCTTGACACTCGAGACACTCTTTGTCAGACTTCTATTGGTCTTTGTCAGCTGTCTGTCTGACTGATAAGTGATTGTGTTTTTTCTGTCCCATTCAAATTTCCTGAGATACTTCTTCACGATTAACCGTACTTTATCCTCTAGATTAGTTGTCTGTGGTTTCGATTATTCATCAGCCAAAAGAGCAATACCTTTACAATGATGCAGTTCAATACCTTTGTTGAGTTTAATTTCATACGCCTGCATTATTCCCACAACTTGAGCAAAACTCATGTTGTCTGAGTTCTGTGTCACATCAAGAGCATATATGTGTCTGTGAAACTTTGGCGGAAGACAGTGCAGAAACTTCTTGACCAGCTTCTTATCCTTGTTGGTTTTACCCAATACCAGGGCTTTGTGTTACAGGGTGCTGAGCTTGCTGCTGATAGATTGTATTGTCTCATGTTTGTCCATTGGGAGAGCCTCAAACCGAGTGGCAAGCATATTAATCCTAGTTTGTTTTATGCTTGAGATTCCTTCAAAATAAACCTGCAAGATTTCCCATGTCTCTTTTGCAGTTGTACACCCTTGAACAAGATTAAACTAATTTGGTGCCAATGTATTGAATATTGCCGAAAGGGCCTTGGAGTTGTGCTTTGACTCAGCTTTCTTTTCATCTGTCCAACTCTTCCTTGATTTTGGTACAAATTCATCACCATTTTTTATAGTTGGTGGTGTCCATAAATCCTCGACAGCTCCCCAAGCCTCTTCATCGATCTCTTTGATGATTTGCTTGATCTGAACTTTCCAATGGCCATAGTTGTTTGGATCTAGCGTCAATGGTTCCCTCACAGCCACAAGTTGATGCTTGTTCTCCATACTTGCCGGAGGATCTCACCTGATTTAGTTAGGTGGTCGGCTCTGATACTAATTGAAATTGTATAAAGACCAAGACATTCAAGATTTGATCGGAACGCGCCGATCAAATTCACACTTTGTTTTATTGATATAAACTTTTCTACAAAAGTCATACACCTAGTGGTTACAATTCTCACCAATACAAAACGAATGAACACTCAACCAAAGCTCACAAGAGTTTTCTTCTCTTTGAACCTCAACTTAATTCTCTCTCCCAATGGTTCTAAAGTGTTAGGCGGCCACGCCAACCCTCCTAGCCCTTTTATAAGACATGAAACAACCCTAGAATCACCCAAAATCTCTCTGAAATAGAAACCCACACGATAGGTCAAGTTTCCATTTCTGCTTGACAACGATCTGTTGTTTCTCTGATAACAGCTCTCTGTCTTCACTTCATCTTGATCAGCAAGTCTTCGTTCCAGCTCATCCTTTGACTTAGTCTTCTTTCCTCCCTTCTCTTTGACTTGGAATTCACACATCTTAATCTCACATTTAATGCATGATCAGTCTTCTGTGATATGGTCATCAAGTTATCTCATAACAGCTAAACACTTCCAGAACGTTGTTTAATTTTTGTAACGATTTCAAGTAAGTGGTGATTTTCGGCATGGGGCGATCAACGAAGATGATTTCTGGCGTGGGGTGATCAACGGCGGTGAGTATGGATATTTAGCAGTAAAAGACGCATTCCCAACAGGGCAAGAACAAATCTCAGGCGGTGTTTTCACGAGATCTAGACTTTAGGCTTTCTTTGTGGATCTCTTCTCTGGAGTGGAGGTGAGATTGGCTCGATATTGGTGGAGACTAACACTATACTGGTGCTTTCGCTTGCTGTTTCTTTTGATAATTTTGACTTAATCTGGGTTTGCCTTGAATCCTAGTATCCTTTAGATTACTTTCAAAATATTTAGAAGAGATTTTTGATTAGCTTTTGCCCTTCTAATCTTCCATCAATTAACGCTTTGATTGAGGGCTGCTTGAAGTCTTAAGTCTTGATCATAATTGTTGCCATGTTTACCTAGAAATGCCAATGAATCCTTTGATTTACCATTCATATTAGGTGAGAAGCATGTGAATCAGTAATAAGAGAGTTAGACGGTTTGTGAGAGTATAAGTACTAGTTCAATGTTCTCTATCAACTTAAGGTTACTAAACAAGTGGTGAGAATAACATGAGACTATAAATAGATGTGTAGCTTATCACTTCAACCACACTCAGTTTTTTTCTCTCAAAAACGGTTCATTTAATTAAAGTTAGTGATATCAAACCATTTAAATCATCTTGTAAATTCAAGTGAAGTTATTACATTTTTGAAAAGCCCTCTAACACTACGAGCCAAGAAATCAGTTTTTTAATTCAACTATCTAGGAATCAAAGACAGTTTTTTTTTATTTTGAAATTTTACATTATCCTTTTTTTCGGTATTTTACTCTAATCAAATTCAACCATAAGTAATAATTTAATTATTTTAATTATATTAGTTAATATACACAATACAAATTATCATAGCCAATTTTTTTGCCGAATATAAAGTTAATATAATATTTATAATTTTAATTATTTTTAGTTTAACATTTTATTTTATTACAAAACTGCGCGCGGATCAGAATCTAGTTATAAATATTGTACAAATTTTCTAATAATAAACATGTATTAGTTCTTGTAAAAGTTAAATTATTTTAATGTAAATATATGTGTCGTATCTTGTTATTCGATTCTGACCAGATGGTAATATAATAGTTCTTTTGCTTTATATATCTTCAAGAGTATAATATAGGGATTAATAGTAAGCAATTAAAATAATTTGCCACCAACTCTTTGCTGTACCTTTAAAATACAAGTATGATTCAGCATTATTTAATGAGATCTTATATATGATTTTTTTACAAACATAATAAACGTACCAGGACACTAAAATCTTATTAATATGTAGCGAATATGGTACTTGTTTTGTGCTTGTAATTTAGTGCAATATTTTGTAATTAATATTTTAATTTACGAGAATAATTATCAAATTTGTTCAAAAGTCACGTTCTTAATTTTCATTGTCTAGCTTAGATTATATATACTAAAAGTTCCCAGAAATTAGTATTATATTGTGTATACCATATGTTGCACTACAAACGTACATATTAGAAGTTAAAATTCTAAATTAAGATTTTATAAACGGTGGAAGATTTTTCACTCGACTGGACGAAATGGATGACTCGTTTCCTCTTCCTTTGATTATTGTTCGGCATGTCGTCTTATTCTTCTTTTTAACGATATGTCATCTTATTTCTATTGTAATGCTTTTTAATTGATATTCTTCTATTATAATTTTTGCATTCAAATACGTTCTTTTCAATCTTTCGGCAATAAGTAAATACCACATTTGACTAAATGGAATATTGGTTTTTGAAGTTTTTGAAGGAGTGTGTAATCAAGTAATTAAGATGATCATGGTTGCAGGTGTTACGTGATTAATAAGACACATTTACTTAAGTTTATTACTCTTTATCTAAGTAAAGTGTGTCAGTTACTTTTGTTTCTTGTTCCATTGTAAGTCTTTATAACACTCAATCTTCTAAATAAAATCATTAGACTTTCTTCTCTTTCTTCATCTCTACTTGTTTTAAGAAGATGTATCACAGAGTTTCTTTTTTCTTTTGGTTATCATGAGTGAGCGAGATACATTTTTAAACATACTTCAGTTCGGTGGAGATTACCTGCACTAGGCGATGGTGATGGCGAACTTGTTGAGATTAAAGGAATGGTGGCAGCTGATCGATGTTGGAATCACTAGATCAAAAGTGACAGGAAACTTGACAGATTGATATATATAAATATTAGGCTAGTTTCCGTTGACATTTTGTGTCAACACCTGTTTACTATATAGGTCTCATTTGATCTTATTCTAGCTAACAATTTGCATAGTTTATGCATTAGAGAGGTAGAAGCATGCATTTGCATATTTCTTCCTTTTGAGTCTTCTTAGGTGGATTGAAGCTAATTCTTGGAGATTTAAAAACCAATGACCAAATTTTACAAGCAAGGAAGCATTACAGAGAGAAGAGGAGCATTTAGGGCAAAATTTAAAGAAAGCAATCCTGAAACTTACCAAAGAAATCTCGACCCACATGTCGAGAATTTAACCCGAGAAAAATCGCTAGAGAATGACAAACTCAAGAATCTCGACCCCTTGCTCGTGAACTAGGGTAGAGAAATTGATCCAGAGTGAAGACACAGGAGAAGCTTGGAGATCTTGACCCCTTGGTCGAAATAAGTGATCGAGAATTCTTGGTCGAGCTGATCCAATTCCAAAATCTTGACCACTTGGTCGAGACTTTTGATCGTGACTTTCAACATACTATTTATTTTTATTTGGTTTGGTTTGGTTTATCCCAGGTCGATGTGGTTATGTTTTGAAACATTAAAACCCTAATGTTTAGGGGTTTTAGGAATCTAAGATTTATTTTTAAGCCACTTAAAAACACTTTGAGAGTGAGTGAGTTTAAGAGACTACTTGAGACTCATTTGGATGAATCTTCATCGAGAAATCCTTGAATCAATTGACAATCTCTTCCCTTATCTCCTCTCTATTTCGTTATGTTTATCTTTCTTTATTTATCTTTTCCTTTAAGTTTTTTCAATAGTTATTAGTGAGTAGTTCTTTATTGGGTTGATGGTTAGGTGTTCTAGGGGTTAGATGATTGATTTTTGATGCTTAGGTTGCTAGATTTAACTTGGATATTTGAATCTAGATGCTAGGATTTCATGCCCGAGAGGTGTTCATGAAAATTTCCAACAAGCCTTTTTATGAAGTTTTATTCCCAACCACTGAGAGATAAAGTTAGGGTGATTGGTTTACTGAATGAATTTGTGTTTAATGATTATTCATCATTGAACTAGCAAATGAGAGTTTAGCTTGATTGAGTGATTGATACAAGTTGATCTATTAGATTGTTTCATGTTCTAGGTTAAACTTTATTGTTATCCGAAATATCTCCAATTGATTGTGTTTCCTGAATAATCATTCGTCTAACCAAAAACCATTGTTTTTATTGATTATTTAAATTTAATATTTAATGCCCTGTTTTTGTTTAAATTTAATTTTGGTATCGAATTGCTAGTTTTGAGTTTGTTTGGATTTAAGTTTTGTTGTGTTTAGTTTATTTTGCTTTGCTTTAGTTGTTTATGTTTCAGTGTTTAGAAGTCTTTTAGTATCAAAATCTCTATTGATTGCCTTATCTTATGCTTGAATCTAATGGTATTAATGTGTTTATTCTAAATTTCTTACAACGGTAAACTGTTTGCGTTTGTTGAAATGAATAAATTGTGTGTTAGAAAAAACATAACAATCAATTTCGCACCGTTGCCGGAGAACATAAACAATTATCCATTAGGACTAGATTCAATTGAAGACAAGAGTTTTAATTTTGTTTTGGTTATTAATCGTTTTAGTTTGTTTGTCTTTTGAATATCGCATGCAACAAAGGAGCAGTTGAAAAGCGAACAAGAGACCAACAAACAAAAGACGAGTGATATACACGGCAATTACCCGCTTTTGCATGCATATTTTTTTAATCTCTTTTACATCATTTAGGACACATTCATTCATTCTAACTTAGTTTTGAATCCATTTTGCATAATTTGAATCTAAGACTAGATGTGTGCATATTTTGCATTCTTTGAGTCTTTTTCTAGATGTATGAAGCTTCGGTGAAAGGAATGAAGATGAAAGTTTGATGTACAAAGTGGAGGTGAATTGCAAGGAAGGTTGGATGAAGAAGCAAGATGGCCAATGCATGGAAAGGAGATGCCAAGAGGCACAGACAAAGACGACGGACCGCATAAAATGGATGGAGCTATGGCCAAACCACGCGATCCACCTGAAGCGGGGAGCACACCGGCTGAACCAACATGCGGTCCAGCCGATGAGATCGGACCGCGAGAAGACGAGGATCACTTTGGCCGGTTTGGCCAGTACGGGTCGAGCACCGGCAAGACGGTCACGCAATTCAGCCAAACAAGTCCACGTGCTACATGCAATTTGACCAAACCAGGATAAGCTCTGACCGATGTAATTTGTGGTCTGGCCAGACATGCTACCCATAACTGCTTGTTTTTACATTTTTTTTGGATCTGACAAGATTTGTCCTGGGTCGACCCAAAACGTTTTTGGGTTTTTTTTATGCACTATATAAAGGCAATGAACATTGGTTCAAACCACTAACTCATTTTTATTTCGCCCTTTTAACAAATTTTCAAATATTTATGCTTTGGTTGTTGCGTTGAAGATTTGGAGAAGACATTCAAGGATTTATATGGATCAATGAAACATTTTGTCTTTCATGGTCCTATCAAGAATTTCTTATCATCCTCTTCTCCTTTTATCTTTGTCATTTCAATCATGTTTATCCAATGCTTTCAGTTGTGCCTGAACATGAGTGAGTAGTCACCTAATAGATTAAAGGTTAGGTAGATCTATGGGTGTGATGATAGATTCTTAATATAGGATTGCTAAATCATTAGATCCTCCACTCAAGGTGTGCTTGATACTTAGTTTAGTTTGATCAACTAATGTAATTGATAAAAGGTAATTCATTGCCAAAGAGCTGTTCGATGAAATTACAGAATAACTTTTTTATAGGGTTTCCTTCTCTAGCAAGCAAGCTGAGTGTTAGGGTAGATAATGATTCTAGTGAACAAGGTATTTATGATTGTTAGGGCTTAGGTCAACAAATGAGAGTGTAGTTTCCTTATTGCTTGCAAAGGCTTTGACTCCACGAGGGGATTAGCCTAAATTGAATGAATTTATTGTCCTAGTATGGTGCTTGTGATATGGACCCTCAATTTTCTTAAATCTATCACTACAAGAAAATATGCAATTTATGAGAGCAATATTCGATGGCAATTCATTGTAAACTGGGTTCACAACGAGTTAGGGATAAACTCCGATTCGTTGTATCCTGATCGTCGTAAAACATATTTCATTGTGAATTCGTCATCAAAATTGCAAGACAAGGATTTCGTCGTAAAAACATTGTAAGTAAGAGAGGAGAGAGAAATATTATAAATTCATCGTAAAGATTTTCGACGTAATAACGTTGTTAAAGTTAAAGTCTATGTAATGACGATTTAACGTTGTTAGTTTTACGAAAAATTGGGGACCTAGTAGGCTTACGAAGAATTAGGGACGAATCATTTAACAATGATTTTGGGACAAATACAATTGTGGACGAATCAGGGACAAAATCTTTAACGACGAATAAGGGACGAAGTCTTTAATGACGAATCCGGGACAATGCCTTTAACAAAGAATTGGGGACAAATATTATTAATTTATTTTTACAAATAAAATTGTTTATAAAATAATTTTAAATTTAATAAAAATGTTGAAATGAATAATTTAAATAAAAGTAGTTTTTTAAATACCATAAAAGTTTTTACAAAAATATTAAATATTAGAAAAATATTTAAAATAAAAAATAATTTATTGCATAAGTTCATCTAATATACCTGCACTACGGTCTTCTTGCTCCTCCTACCACTCTTTGGTTAAATTGACATTATTGTAGGTTGAACTCTAAATCCCGAGAGTCTGACGTCTACGCTCCAATGCCTCCATCACATGCGGATTGCCCGCAGCCAAAATATCAAATGTAGACTCCATGTGATGCAAACTTTTCATCTGTCGATCACTGTAGCTGTGCAATCTGCTCGGTATGCAGAGCCGTCAATAAAGCACAGAGGGAAGTTTCCCCTATCCATGAAGAAGTGAGTCTTAGGACATATTGGGCGGATCCTACTCCAATAATACATCTTTTCTTCTTCGGAGCAATCTCTAAACAACATTAATAATATTAGTAAGAATTAATTAAACAATAAAATTAAATAGATAATTTAATAATATAATTAAATACTTAATAATATATATTAACTATGTACATGTTTCTAAATTGTGTCTACTTCTGAAGTAGTCAATACCTCAGGTGTGCCATCGAGGGTCTTGGGAAAAGCTAAGTTTGACGCTCTTGGATGGTAGTTATGACTTTGTTGTGCAGCTTCTAAGATATAGCATCAACAAAAGCCGCATACTTCTTCTTATGAGTCCACTAGAAGAAATTCGGAAGAGAATGAATGTGTCCTAATTCTTCAACTTAAAAATTGTAAAACTTAGTTAAATATCAAATTAATGAAAAAATAAACTAATCAAATATTTTAATTTAAAATAAACTAACTTACCACCTGTAAAGCAACTCCGTCAAAAGGAGTATGTCCCTCAGTGTGAGGCATAGCGAGAGGTAATCCATCTGGACCAAGTGTGTTCCAAAAAGCAGAACACGGAGCAGATTTTTCTACACCGAATGAGGGTCTCCCCAATAACGTTTCACCCCTCCCAAACTGCGGCCGTCATAAAGAAAGGTTTGCCCGCGTCTCCGTTCACCTCCCAATCAATCTTTCAATCAGAAATAGTATTAGAAAGCCATTTCATCGCCTTTTGTTGAACTGAAACTTGTCCGTCTTGATGATGGAGATGTCCCAATTCCACCATTGCTCTTAAAAATGATTTAATATTAATTTATTAAATAAGTTTAAATAAAATTAAATAATTAAATTAATAAAAAATAGTTACCGCAAACATTTTAAACCACGTTATGCGAATGTAGTGTAGGATTGATGTCCAATTCGGGTCGGCTTGACAAAGTAACTCTTAATGCAATCCGTAATGCTTCGCCCTACTTTGTTATCTACATCAAACCTGAAATTTTAAAAACAAATAAAAGTAAATATACAATTTTAATTAATTTTAAATTTTAAATGGTTAAAATTAATAAATATGACTAATATTAAATAGAAAACGTACCAATAATTACCCCTAGGTCGATCAATATGTAATACATCCATACTCTCGTGACTTCCATCCACCAGAAGATCTTCCACTCTATGTTGTGCATCAGGTGCATTCGGTGGTACCATGAGATCCGGATGAATAGCTCTAGCAGCTATTGGAGGCTCGAGGAAGTCATCTGGCTGCGGATCTAGATCTGGCTGTGACGGAGGTAGATTGTCAGTCGGTGGAACAGTCCGTGACTGAGTTTCCGGTATTATCGAAGAAGTCGATGCGCCCGAAGACAAAGAAGTGCCTTGAATAAACTCTTTATAATACAATTAACGTGTATGCATAAGGAGAACCATAGATCGATCTACAATATTAAAAATTATATTAATATTATAAAACGTAATTAACAATTAACTAATATATATATATTCTATCCAAATTCTTATTCCATCCTATATCTAAATTCCATCTAATCCTAATCACTTAACAAAAACAAAAACTAAAACTAGAACTAAAAGCTAAAACTAAAAAAAAATAGAGAGAAGCGAGGAGAGAAGCACACCTTGAGAGATATTGAAGAGAGTGAGGAATGAGCAACGAGAGAGAGGCATTGAGTAATATATATTTTGATGTTGTTGTAAAATCGTCGTAACATTGCAACGCGTTTACAATGTATTTGTCATAAAAACAACGCTAATGTAATCAGTTCTCTATGACTTTGTTATGACAAATCCTTTACAACTCGTTTACGACAAATTTATTGTAACAACGAAGCTAATGTAATTAAATCTTTACGACATTGTTATGACGAATTCGTCGTAAACGAGCTGTAAAGGGTTTAATTTATCCTTTCAAATTTTGGTTAATTTGTTGTATACCTATTCGATTTCAATTTTGTTTGTAATTAATGCTTTGGTTGTATACATATTCGATTTGAGTTTAACAATCTAAAAACATTACGATTTTTGGTTTGTATACATATTCATCGTATTATAATTTAAATTTTTGTTTGTAACCATGCATATTCGTTTTTAATTAATTTAACAATCTAAAAACAACACGATTTGAAAATTCTTAATACATTAGTTGATTTGTCACAATTAATAGATGATAATAATGTTTTCATACATATTAAACACAGCTGTCAGTCAGATACTTTATCTTTACTATCATCTCCACTACCGTCATCATTTCATCAAATTCATCATGATCACTATCGCGATCGTTGTCATGCGGGAGATCTTTGTATTCTCTGTTTTTACGGATTAATTAGCACAATTCCTCAGTAGTTTGATCGGGTGCCTGTATATTTGTACACAAGTCTTCTTGCAAGGGTACCCACCTCCAATAATTCGACCACAGAGAGTGATTTTGATAGCCTCTAACCAAGTGATTCGGGATTCTTTGATCGTAGGATATAGAATGAAGCTAACTTGCTCTGCTTGTGATGCTAAAATGAAAGGCTCCAATTTATTGTATCTTCTCCTTGCGTTTACATCTACAACTCCAAATTTGTTGCTTCGAACACCTCTCTTAACTATGGGATCAAACCAGTCATATTTGAAGAGCACACATTTCAACCAAATCAATCTTACAAATTCCACTTCAATAATTTCTTGCAAAATCCCATAAAAATTTGTTTCATCCTTCACACATAATCCGTAATTAGCAGTTGTCTGCCTATTACCGTATTCGAAGGTATGAAACATATATCCTCTAGTAAATACATGGGTGTCTTTGTTATTTTAGCAGTTGTACCTTGAATCAAATCATAAAACTATGGTGGATAAAATTGATCATCATTTTCAACTGCATGGACATATATTAATCTTAATTTACCTGACTTACAACCTGCATGAATAATTCTCCTAAAAAATCATTTCTACCTAAGTCTTCAACCATGGTGCAAAAAATGCATATCTTTCCGATTGTTGATTTCAGTCTCGGAAATTCCTTTGATAGCTACTTTTACCTGACTTACAACCATGGTGCTAAATGTTTATCATCCTAGCTGCTAATGATAATTTAGACAGACATTCTCTACATCCCTTGTAGATAGGCTGGTTTGCAACATCTAAGATTTCATAAAACCTTTTTGCATCTAAGTTAGGTGCCTCAGCAACTATCGGTTCGATATTAGTTTTTTCGAAATGCACCTCTGACCATCTCATGCATCCTATCATGATCTACAATCTCATGAACCTCATTCTGATAACCAACATCATACAAATTACTTGGTTATACTGGATTGACTTCAACATTATTATAATTACTACTACTTGCTTCATTATTCCCACCCCCATTATAACCTTCCCCATGGTGAAGCCGAATGTAATAATGTGGAGCAAACCCATATTTACTAGATGATTTCATACAGTTTCAATTCGGGAAATTTTTGTATTCTTGCACTTCCGACAAGGACAGAACATCTTACCCGATTCAAGTGTGATTTCGGTTTGACTGGCTTGGTTCATGAATATTTTCACCCCATTCATATACTTCTTTTTCATGATTTCGGTAGCTCTTTATATATCCACTTCCGTTGCTCAAAAATATCATCACCAAAAGACATTTTTATAGCTATTTTCTTCACAAACTTTTTTTTACAAAAACGTTTTTTTGTGTTCTTTGATTTATGAAGAGATACCTCCAATTTATATAAGTAAAAGTTTAACAGTAACTTTACAACATCAGAATTTGCAATAATCTAAAAAATGATTACGAGTAATTTACAACGTATTTTGAGTTGTAAAAGATACAAGTATGCATCACAAAAATGTGTGTAACTAATTTCAAATTTCGTCTTTAAATCATTGTAATTAGATATCGTCATAACCGTCTTTCACTTTGGAGATGTTTTATAACGAGTCACTAGAAATTTGATTTTGTTATAAAGAACTTGCAATGTTGAGACGTGTTTACGACGAATCACTAAAACCATGTCAAAACGTTGTTAATTTGCCATAAAGGAAGCACAAATTTACAACGAAACATTTTGTCGTAAGTTTACAGCACTTTTATGATGAATATTATTTTTGTTGTACATACGTAGGCAATTCGCCCTAATACACAACGTCCCCAATACGTCGTAAATGGACCTCGTTAACCCAATAATTTCTTGTAGTGTATTGTCATCCCCTAGAGTATTACCCAACCCTAGATCCATTGCTTTTATCATTTGAAATATTGTTTGTTTCTTTTTTGTACTTTTATTTAAGTTGTTAGTTTTGATTTTCACCAAAACCATATCAATTTACTATAGATTGAGTCGATTCCTAGAAATCAGACCGATTTAGTTCTAAACTCCCTGTGGATTGAACCTCAAGTGCTTCAACTACACAATTTCTTGCATTTGTTGTATTTATCTAATTGAGTGTAAAAGCAAGACATCAAATTGGTGCCGATCAGAGTTTATGCAACTTTCCTTTGTTGTTTGGATAGATTTCCGACTAGAGCTTTTTATTCTCTTTGTTAACTACATTTCTCTTCTTTTTATTCTTTGTCCTCTTGTAGGTGTATGCAAACTCGAAGCCACATAAGACAAGTTAGTGACAGTGGTGTATACTTGCTATAGCTTGAAATAGAGGGTAGGAGAGATGATAGATAGAGGAGAGCCAAGGTAAGAGACGACCATATACTCATTTTGGTATGGCTGACAAAGCAAGTGAACAACCTAAGGTTTCGCAACACAATGAGGACGGAAATGGTGTTGGACCCAGCTTCTACTCCATATGATCTGCATGAGGAAAACCGATTCGAGCTAGATTAGGGATCCTTGTCCCTCCTATCGACAATCACAACTTTGAGGTGAAGTTTAGCTTGATCCACATGGTTCAAAACTTAGATACAACGGCCTACCATTGGAAGTTACTCTCGATCATGTGGATCAGTTTGAGAGATTATGCAGAACCGTCATAGCCAATGTTGTCCCCAAGGACACATTAAAGATGATCTTGCTCCGATTTTCCTTGGGGAACAACGCATCTCAATAAAAGCAGAATATCCTATCAGATTTAGTCTTCACTTGGGAGAATGTAAAGACGGAAATTATGACCAAGTTTATCCGTAAACAAAAGACAGCCAAATTGAAAAACGACATTAAAATCTTCAAGCACAGCGAATCACATAGTTTGCATGAAGCTTGGGAAAGGTTGAAAGGGTACACTAGGAGTTTCTCTCATCATGGTATGTCTACGGAAAATATGATGGCTATTTTCTATCGATGAGTGAATGAAACAATCTGACGAGCATTTGATACAGCAAGTAATGGATGTTCTGAAAATCTCACAGCTACACAAGAGGAACAATTAGTAAAAAATCATGCATAAAGTGATGCATGCTATGGAGGAGACCACTACCGTCCTACTAAGGAACCAAGGATTGGGGAGAAAAAGAATAAAGAGCTGAATGACAAGATTAACAAGTTTGGTAGATCTTCCTTGTTGGCTAAAAGGCGATCAAGTTGTTTGGAGTATGCAATTTTGGGCAGCCAAGTGGACATGATGAAGAATTCGAGATTTGTTAAGGGGTTCTAGAGGAAGTGAACTTTGTGGGAAACAATTGGAATTACCAAGGAGGGTATAGGAATCAAAACTATGGTAACAACAACCATTTCTACAAGAGCAAAAATGTGGAGAACCCACAAGACCAAGTCTATCCTCCGAAGTCACCTCAAGGTCAAAAATGCCAACAAAAGAGCTATGGAAACCAAGGGCAAGGAGGTAATCATCAAAGCTATGTCAATAGACTTCTAAAGGTAACAATTAGCAAGGTTACCAACCAAAGAACTCTCCTCCACCATATCAAGACCTAGAAGTTAAGGTCTGCTAGCTCAACTCGTTGAACTTCACTCTAAAGGTCAAGTGGATATGAACCATAAATTTGATGACGTAAATCACAAGAAAAGGTAAATTTATCACAACACCCTTGTTGCATACTCAGATCAATATCGAGTGAGATAGGTGTTCTCCTACCTAGGATAAAAAAATTTGTATTGCGTTCCCGAGTAAGTGAGTTTCTTGCGGAATATTCTAGCTAACAAGGACAAAGTCGACGAAATCCTCAACACTAAAGCTGACCTCGATCCCTTACCACTACAGCCCAAAATCCTATCTAAAGAAGGTGAAAAAGGTGTAATCCCCAAACACCACCTTAATAGGCCCCATGTCCTCTCCGGGCCCATGAGCCCACCTTACTGGTTGACATGTCTGTACACTATTTCCATGAGGCTTTAAATACTTGTTTACCGACCCTACGAATCACCACATGATCTTTCCCCTTGTTTTGTCCTCACTCATACAGTTCCAAAAATCACATCCCGAAAGGTACCCATCCTTTGACTACTTCAGCTCAAGCACACTTATCTCTAGAGTTCTCTCTAGAAAAGTGACTGAAAAGATAAGTACACTTTGGCGACATAGGTGGCCAAATCAATTTTTTTAAAATCTCTCTACAAGCACCACCACATATAATATTTCGTGAAACCGGGGTGTTACAATTCACTCCCACTAATTTATCACAATACCCTTGTTGCATACCCAGATCGTCTCCCCCTTGCGGTGTGAGCCCTCTAGACTCCACACTCAACTAGATTCGGCTCTGATACCATAATTTTACCTTTTCTTGGCATTAGGCCCAAAATCCTAGGTAGGGGAACACCTATCTCACTCACTAAGGCCCAAATTTCTAGGTATAATTCTCACTATGGCCCAAATTCACCCCCACTAATTTATCACAACACCCTTGTTGCATAGCCAGATCGTCACCCCCTTGTGATGTGAGCCTCTCGACTCCACACTCAACTGGATTCGGCTCTGATACCATATGTAACGCTTCGACCGCCACCTTAATGGGCCCCACATCCTCTCTGGGCCCATAGACCCAGCTTACTGGTGGACAGGTCGGTACGCTATGTCAGAGAGGCTTAAAAAAGGTAAACACATTAGGTTTTGGTGCTAGGTTGAGATGGCTCAAACCTTTCCTTATTATTCTCAATAGTTTTTTTTCCTTAAGTTCAAACTCATTTTCATATCTTATTGGGCTTATGAGCCACAAATTGAATTCCCTAAACTCAAATTTTAGGTCTCACAATTTTCCCCGACTTAAATAGAATTTATCCCTGAATTCAAAATTCCTAGTTGAACTCTGCTCTTGCCTTAGACAGTTTTCGATGGTTCAATTGTTTTGTTTCCACAAAAGTTTATAAGTGATTCAGTTGGCTCTAAAGAATCAAATAAGTAGTATTATTTCAAACTAACTTCATAACACAAAATCTCAATGTCTTAAATCTTGAAAAACATAAACACAACTCAAAGAAGTGGAATTCTAACAATCACTACTCTTTGAAATTGTAATTCTTGAGCAAGTCATGCATTATTTTAAATTCTGGTTTCCAACTTGATCTTGTTCAACACCAACATTTGAAGCTCCTACACCAAACACACGTGGCCCCACGAATTGCATCTTAGAAGGTGGTGGCAAGACACCACGATTCTGTTTACCATGCTGCCCTCCAACAAACTGTGTTGTGCATTCTCTCGTGAAGTGACCTTGCTTACCACACCTCCTACAATTGTTTTCCTTCACTGGACAATTCACTTTTGTGTGACCATCCCAACACATGTCTCTATGTAATTTTCTACATGTAGCACACAACTGCCATGGTTGACTTGTTCCTAAGTCTTGGTTGTCTCGAGGACAATTTTGGGGCTCACAACCTCTTGCACCTTTAGGATCAGTGCGCATGAGATCGCTAGCTTCATCCTCACGTCCTTTCTCCTTTGATGCAGCAATCTCCACAATCTCAACCACTTTATCACAATCCCTTCCAAAACAAAGGTTACAGATGCTAGCACGTAGCCCTCACTCAAACCTCCGGACAACATCGTGTTTAGTTCTATACCATTTGTAACACCCCGGTTTTGGGAAAATATGATATGTGGTGGTTTATGCGGAGAGGTTTAAAAGAATTGATTTGACAACCTATGTCACCAAAGTGCACTTATCTTTTCGGTCACTTGTCTAGAGAGAACTCTAGAGTTAAGCGTACTTAAGCTAGCGTAGTCAAAGGATGTGTGACCTTCTAGGAAGTGATATTCGTAACCGTGTGAGTGAGGATAAAACACGGGGAAAGATCATAAGGTAATTTGTAGGGTCAGTAAACAAGTCTTTAAAACTTCCCAGACATACATACCGACCTGTCGACCGGTAAGGTGGGTCCACAGGCATAGAAAGGACGTGGGGCCCATTAGGTGGTAGTTAGAGCGTTACACAAGGTACCTTTGTTGTACACTTGGCGAGCTGAATTTTAATGATGCCTTGTGTCACTCCGGTGCGAGTGTTAATGTCCTATCCTATGAGATTGTGAAGCTGTTGGGAGCTGAAAAGATATGTGAGCATACAACCACAATTTCATACGGAGATGCCTGTTCGAAGGTACCAATTGGAAAGCTTGTGGACTACCCTCGTAAAATAGGGAAGTGTATTGTTCCAACCGAGTAGCTCATCGATCAGGACATACCAAACTGTGGTCAATGCTATCAGTCAGCAAGGGCTGAGAACCAGTTCAGCCAATCCTGTTGGAACATCGACCTGTGCATTCCAAGATTCGGCCAGTCCGATGTGTTAGGAAGCATCGAGCGACAACCCTTCTCCTTATTTGGACCACAAAACCTCCTCTCTCACCCATTTCTGTATACAAACTCACTTCTCTCCAACAAGGCAACAAAATTATATTTTCCTTTCACTATATCACAAACTTTTGATTTATTAATATCTTTTACTTTAATATTTGTTTACTACACTCAAGTTTTACCAACTATTTTGCATTCTCATATAAAAAATTAAGGTATGTACTTCTAGACTTTCATTTCCATTGAAGCTCAAGAACTCCAAATTGGATATTTTTCATGACTATTTTGTTGAGCTCTTGGATTATTATTCTTGCATTATGATAGTTATAGCTTGAGGAACTTGAATTGAGCTTCGATTTGCAAGATTTGTGGCAGAAAGTGACATTTTTGAGATGCTAGGGTTTGAAGTGTGAATAGTGACGAAAATAAATTTGTTGGTGATGTTGAGCTTAAGTGATTAATGTTTCTATTGGAACTCCTATACACTTGGTTTTGAGCCTAGGTCAATGGAACTTTTATGGTTACTCCATTACCATTAGAGAATACTCTTGAGTTGTGTTGAAATTGCCTAATGACTTGCTCAATCTAGAATTCTCACATTGTCTTGCTTGCTAGGGAGTTTGTTTGCTTGTTTTCCCATGGAGGGTTGAATTTGTGTTTGTTTATTGTGAAAGACATTTTGAAACTCTTCCTCATCTCTTTATGAGATAAATTCTGATGATTTAAAAAGGGAAAACAATGCATCAAAGTTGTCTTGTGCTTCATTTTGTTTAAGCTCAATATGAAAACGGCTCAGGATAGACAAAAGAGTTATGCAGACAGGAGAAGAAAAGCAAATGAATTTGATGTATGTGACTTGGTTTACCTAAAAACCGTATTGTATAAAGGGAAAGAAAGGACTACACGATCAGCTAAGTTAGCACCAAGGTATATGGGACCTTACAAGGTTCTGGAAAAAGTTGGAAAAGAGGCATATAGGATTGAGTTGCCCATAGAATTAGAAACATTTCATAATGTGTTCCATGTCTCAATGTTAAAGAAGTGTTTAGGAAGTGGAGAACGAGTTTTTGAGGGAACCCCAAGGAACTTAAGAGAGAACTTGACAATTGAAGGAAATCCAGTATGAATCCTAGATAGAAAGATCAAAATGGATCGTAGAAAGAAAACCCGAATGGTGCAAAAAGAATGGGATTGCGATGTGGAACTTGAGACTACTTGGGAACCAGAACTTAGGACGAGGGAAAGTTTTCCCAATTTGTTTGACACATGAGATGGTTGGACCATCCACTGTTTAGATTCGAGGACGAATTCGATGTAGTGTGGGAGAATTGTAATACCCACGTTCGGTATATCCGTGAACGCACTAGGTGCGGTATAAGAATGCGGTACAAACGGACAAACCAAACATAGCCATTTGGTATGTTCGGACCAAGGAAAGGCATTGGAAGCCTAAAGAATGATCAAGATCAGACAAAATCATGGAAAATAAGTTAAGAAAGGAATTTAGGACAAGAACTTAGGATTTGGACAGCTTGGTCGAATTTGGACAGCTTGGTCGGATTTGGACAGCTTGGTCGGAATTGGACAGCATGGTCGGATTTGGACAGCTTGGTCGGATTTGGACAGCTTGGTCGGATCGGACAGCTTAGTCGGATTGGACAGCTTGGTTGGATCGGACCGCATTGGTCGAGTTGGATAGCTTGGTTAGATTTGGAGAACTTGGTTGGATCGGACATGATGTGTTTAGCTTTGGACAAGTCTTGTTCGAGATAAGTCATGAGGTGACAATGAAAGAGAAAGGTTTCCTGTTCGTACAAGAGTTTGTTAGATGTTCGAATGAGTTGTCTAATGGGCCAAACGAAAGGGATTAATGTGATATGGGCCAAGGATTATTTTATGGGCCAAGGATTATTTTAAAAGGGGCTTGATCTCGGCCCAACTAAAGGATTAGGGTTAAGGATTAGGTTAACTTAGAGCATATAAATAGGATCCTTAATCCTTCCTAGAAAAGGAATCCGTAAAACTAAACCTAAAATTAAGAGAGAGTGCTCGAAACCAACCAAGAGAAATCGATCTAGTGGAAGCAAGAAAAGAAGTTTAATTGAGTTGAAGGTTTTGCTAGAATTGGCGAATCGAAACCCATAGTGTAAAGAGAAACCCGAAAGAGAGTTAAGGCAAAAGTGAGTTTGTGACAGTGAGGTTAACCTAGAATATGTGTTTGGTAATAGGTTGAATGGAACCCTAGAATTGTTAGGTTGAATGGTTGAATGTGAAAGGAAGGATCATGTGATCGGAATCATGATTGTGATATGAGAACTTGCGAGTTTGTTTATGAAAATAGAATCCGAGGATTCAGTGTGTGAGTAGAACCTGAGGGTTCGTGTTTGTGAATAGAACCTGAGGGTTCATAATTGAGAATTAGAACCTGAGGGTTCGTGATTGTGGTTTAGAACCTGAGGGTTCGTGATGTGTTAAGAATGATGAATGGAATGGAAATGTTACTTTAGCTGATCCGGAAGTAACCCGGATAGTTAAACTAATCGATAAGTTAACCCTAGATCGTGATTGTTCTTTGGTTTATTTGATTTGTTATTGAATGATTGTTCTGGTTATAGCCTAGTGGGACGGAATGACCAAACCACTTAGCAAATTCGTTTGCTTATTCAATCTGCGTGATTGGAGGTAATGAGTTAGCAAATGATCGAGAAAGTGGCTAGTAGAAGCGAGACCAAGGAGGAAGGGAGAGGAAGTGGGTTTAGGGATGAAATTTGGGGGTTTTATTTATGCTGTTTAATGTTGAACTTGATGCTAGAACTGATTTTAATTTCGTTAAGTTATCGTTTGCTTTCGAACCTTGATTTTAGTATTGAATAAGAATGGAACCGAATTTGATTATGACTGTTTGGGCTTGTCACATCTCATGAAATCAAATTTTGACTTAGTGAAATATGGAACTTGAAATTGTTAAGTGTACAGTCCGCCTAAGGCCTTGCTAAAATGTATCGGAACATGAGTTTATCGGTGTAGGGTGTTACAAAAAGCCTTCGAAAAACGGTAGACTTAGGATCAAATTCATTGGATTTAGAATTAGTAAGGATGAAAATGGATAATGTATACTTGGATAAATTAGAGTTTATTCTTGTATTCATCTATTGGTTCTTAGCTCTAGCAATTTAGTAAGGCTTTTTCTTTTCCATTAAGAGATCTTAATGAATGTGTATTGTTGGTACCAGGCCCAAAAGCCTGAAAAGGCCCAATAACAAAGAACAAGAAAAGGTGGGCCGGGCCGAGCAGGTGGCAAGGCGAGCATCGTAGCATTCGAGGAGCGAGCAGACGAAGCCGAGAAACCATCGCCGACTT
This sequence comes from Lepidium aucheri, assembly GCA_900406435.1. Taxonomy (NCBI): domain Eukaryota; kingdom Viridiplantae; phylum Streptophyta; class Magnoliopsida; order Brassicales; family Brassicaceae; genus Lepidium; species Lepidium aucheri. The sequence goes on from OVBA01003864.1 coordinate 25,284, forward strand.
AGCGAGCAATCAATGACCGCGGAGCTCGCCCGAAATCGAGGAGGAAATCTCGGAGAATCTTGAGAGGATCTTCCCAAAAACCCTAGCACAAAAGGCTATAAATAAGAGTCTAAACCTTAGGAACAAATAGAAGAAAAAGGAGAGAAAAAAGCTCTAGAGCAAAAGATACTTCTTAGCCTTCGTTTGTAATCCGTTTTCGTCTAAATAAAGAATTCGATTCGAAGTCCCACACTTTTGTAACGAGTGTTGAGTTTTAGCATCAACATTTTGGCGCCCACTGTGGGGCTCGAATCACTCTAACCGAAAAGTAGATCGACAGGCGGCGAAGATGGATCCAACAAACAATCACGGTGATGTACCGACGACATCAAACGCGGGTCGAAGGGGACAACCAACAAGTACCGCGACTACGCGAGGACAAACCCTAATCGACCAGCGATAAATGATGGCTGACCTGGTGGAGCAAAGTAATCGACGCACGGATCAGATCCTTGAAAGGCTTAACGCCCAGGATCAACGGTTCGATCAGCTCCAGGCTCACCTTCCTCAACAAAGTGATCGGCATCCAGGTGACCCACCGGTTAATCCGGCGGGAACCAGCCGAAACG
>OVBA01003865.1:0-25888 GCA_900406435.1 Lepidium aucheri
CGTGCATAGCACGGGACATCATCTAGTATATATATATATATATATATGTAAAGATGATAAGGAAAATATAATTTTGGTTTGCAGAGCTAAATAATAAAAATCGTGAGTGCTTAAATATCTTGGATATTAGAGAATAATATCTCACATCAGAAGTTGGAAAGGATTTTCTTTAGTATATACTATAAGATAGGAACCTCTCCACTTTTGGTCAATTGGTTTCGAGTTGGAAGCTTATAATCTAATATGGTATCAGAGTCCACGATCCACACTAACCAACCCGATTCGACCCAAAGTTGGTCCACTTATTGACAACCTATGCCCAAATTGGTGTTGTCGATCTATCCTCGAGCATATCGAGATAATGGCCAAAAAGCCATCATATCAAGAGGACGTATTAGGGAATAATATCCCACATCAGAAGTTAGAAAAGATCCTCTCTAGTATATATAAGATATTGACCTCTCCACTTTTGGCCAATTGGTTTTGAGTTGGAAGTCCATAATCTAATATGGTATCAGAGTCCACAATTCACACTATCCAACTCGATTCGACCAAAGTTGGTCCACTTATTGATAACCCATGCCTAAATTGGTACAATCAATCCATCCTCGAGCATATTGAGATAATGGCCAAAGAGTCATCATCTCAAGAAGATGTATTAGGAAATAATATCTCACATCGGAAGTTAGAAGTAATCTTCTCTAGTATATATAAGATATGGACCTCTCCACTCTTAACCAATTGATTTTGAGTTGGAAGCTCATAATTTACTGCTCAACCACATGCCGATCCATATTAGATTTTTGTTTGATTTGTTATGTGTTTGTAGTTTTATTATTGACAGATTCCCGACGAAAAGTATGTATCAAAAAGTATATAGACGGAAATGGATAGCACAATATTCCGATAGATTTCTGATTTTCTAACATCAAATTTCTTGAAGATTGAAAATTATTTTTGCATGTTAATTGGACTCGATCCAACTTGGTCTACGAAACATGCATGCCACTTATGACTTGTGACAAGTCAATTGATATTTACAGCGAAAAAATCTAACGTGACAGTGGAAATATATTACCCGAATAAAAGACCAAAGGTCCATTCACTCTTCTCTTGAGTTGAGTCTTACCAAAACCAGAAAATTAACCGATATAAAACTCTGTTTTAAAACTATTTAAATTTTTTTAAGAATATATTATTCAAAAGTTACACTCACTTTGGAAAAATTAGTCGGACTTGATCAGAATCTTCTTAGTTATCATCAAAAGAAAATTAAGACCCTACAATATATATGTATATATATATATATATATTACAAGATTAAAAATTATGTGAAATAACCTAAACTTGCCACTTTTATAAAAAAAGATTTTGTCAACGATAAAATTCAATTCATTCGTTTACCTAAAATTAAATTCTGGTAAAATATATTCAGAACTCGGTGCATTACGTTAAGAGTAATTTTGAATGCTCTTTTTGGTATGCCGGTTTTCAAAAAATGATTTCTCATATTTTTTTCTCCCAATTTTCAAAAGAAAAAACACATTTTGAAAATAAAATAGTAAAACGGGGCTTGAAATTCTCCCTTACGGTAATTTCTTATCACAAGTTTTACTGTCAAAATTTTAATAAATACAAATCAGTTTCACCAAATAAAAAAATAATGCTTAATATAACCTTCTCTTATCAGCATCAAAATTTAAAAATTATGATAAATGATATATCGAATAAGAACAAAAATGAAAGTCAATTTTAAAATATTCTTAAAATTCTAAAATTTTATTTTAAATGACTATAGAAACTCTTTGAAAATTCATATAAAGTCTATATTGCATATTATTTTTTTGTAAGTTTAAATATTTATATGAATAATAAAAATAATACTTAGTATTGGAGACAAAAACAAAAGAAAAAGCATATATTTTAGTATAAATACAAAAAAGTATTAATCTACGTCAAACAGTAGTTATAGTCTGTGTCAGTTCCATCTTTTTCCTAAGTAATGACGTGTCAAACAATGAATGGATAAATAGTAATGATGACGTGGACGGCTGTGAATAGTTTACATTAGTTGAGCTGTCGAACATCGGAGAGATAACAAGTGGGGACCGTACACGTGCCTACAATCTAAATTTATTTATATTTAAATAAATATAAAATTAAAAAATATATAAAAAGTGATAGTGACTAATGGCTATGAAGAAAACGACATGTTGTTGATGCGTTTAAGGGCCCACGTCACATGGGTAAGTGGGGTCCATTTATTTTCTCATTTAGTTTCGTATAAAGAAAGAAGCTACAGTGTGGGCCCATTTTGAGCTATTTGTCAGTATACGAAAAAATGGAAAATTTAATATAATAAATATATTTATATTTTCATAACTTTTTGGAATCTCATTTTTCTCTTCTTTTTCTTTCATGGATTTAACAAGTTTTTTTTCCACAAAATAAGTTTTTTTTTCGCAAAATCTTGACTAATGCTAACAGCTATAGAAATTTAGATTTTTAGTAATTAAAATATTTATAATGCTAAAGAACATATTTGCAAGAAAAGTTTCAACTTCCAAAAAAAATAAAATAATTATCAAACTGCTAAATCGGAAAAATTCGATGCTATCATACCGTTTTCTATTGGTTCTATTTTCATTCAAAAAACATAAATATGACAAAAGTTATAAGTTGAAATTAAAAACCAAATTAACCTAATCAATTTTGTTTTTTGTATAATAGTTACTATATTAATAATTAGATCGATTAGATCTGATATATAACTTAAACTCTCAAATTCTAAAGTCTATCACATAGATTTATACAACTTTATAGAATCAAATTTTGAAAAAAAGAATATTGTAGAGATAGAAATTTAACATTAGACTAAAGATATTTTCCATTTAACAAATTACAATAAAAATATTATCCAGATACTAAATTTTATATATATAATGAAATTTTAAATTTATAAATCCAAAAACATTAATTTATGTCAGATGTCATGTTGTTAGAATCACTTGAATTTGACAATGAATTGCGGAACATCTCCAATTCTTTTTATTTATCACCACACGTATGAAGTCAACTATTTTATATAGTTTTAAGATATATATATATATATAGATATATACTACTGTGAATAAACTATTTTGTTATCAATAGTTGGAAGCAATTTTAAAAAGTTTATTAAAAAAATAGTTAGAACCAATTTTGATAGGTTATTTATTATTCATCATTTACTAATTTCACGGTATTGTATGGGTCATTAAGGATTATAATTCAGTGTGTGAACAATTTAACCTATAATTATTTCAAAAACCACAATTTTACCTTAGTATTTTGTGAAGAGTGTCACACCATAATTTTTTTTATATGAACTATGAAATTGCATTGGAGAAGAAATCACGTCATCTTTAATATTTTGGCGTCTGATTGGAATTGTTCTTAATCTCAATGCAAAAAAGTTTTACCTACATGTAGACGTTTTTAATAGTAAAATAGATTTCTGTGAATATTCAAAATTAATCCAAGTTTAGATTTAGCATTGTCTTGGTTGCAAAAAAATCTTATATAAATATTAATTTAAAAAATATTGTAATCAAATGGTTAAGAATCCACTTCTGTAATTTTTAACCAAAATTTAATTATAAATAATCACATAATCTCATGTGATACAAATTTAGATTATAAATCAAAATTTATCGATCTAACTGAATTAAAAAAATTGTTTGATAAAATTTTACCATTATATTATTACTTAGAATAAGCTAACATATTGTAATTATACTCTTTTGGTCACAAATATCTGTTTCCGATTACTTAAATAAGCCATCTTTTTTTTAACAATGTCTTTGTCATTCGATCTAAAAGTAGACCTACTCGATAAAAGAATTAGAACTTATCAAAATGATTCGAACTCTTTCAAAGACCATGCATATATACATATATACATATGTACGTATAACATGGTTGTTAACATTTATACAAACTATTTTTATGATTAAAAAAAGAAAATCTCAAACCTTGTAATTGCTTGTAAAAGTATGTAACGAATAAAATATTCAAGTAATAAAATACTATCAGAAGATTAGAAAATTATATTAAAAAATAGTGATGCAGAAAACTGTGGATTTGTAGGAAGATCTGATTGCCTAAATTTCAGATGCTATTCATGATGTAAGAACTAAGACTTCTGAATGTGTCAGAAGGTTTCATCATCATTTTATTTTTATTTCTTTCTAACGATTTGATTCACTAAATTTGATGCTTCATGTTTCCACTTCACGTACGCGCACAATCACCACTGACCACCTTTTGTTTTCTACTTTCCTGATTTACCCTTTCACATTCAATTAATATATTCTATTCCTCTGATTTTTATTTGTGTAAAATACTTTTTTGTATCGACAAATAATATTATTGTTTTTACAAATTGAAAATCAAAAATGTAATCTCAAAATATTTTTTTGTCATCAACTAAATCATTAAAATCCAATCTAGCCATCTATATCTCAAATTCATTCCCAAAACTTACTCTTTTTTAACTTTTACATGTAGTAGAATGAAGTCAATTCCAAATGTGTGAGCCATTAGCTAAGACATATAACTTAGGAGGCGAAAAAAGTTAAAAAATATTTGTCTTCTCCGTCTTTACATATTTTTAATCTATTATATTAGATATTTTTGTATATTTTTTGTAAACGATTAGATCGACATAATTCAATCTATAATTCAAATTGAAAACCGGATTTTATCGAACTCACTTCCTCATTTCTTGTATTTATATTGGTGTTATGTATATTATCATTAATATTTCCTAGATTAACAAGATCTGATTCGTGAACGGTAGAACCTAATTTTTTTATACAATAAAAAAAATCTAATTTTTTCTCTATTTGTGTACTGTAAAACCTTGCTGCTACTGGTTGACCTTTGCTTGGGAGAAGTGACCAGAGGCTCCCTCAGCTCCATCGCTGTCATCTTCTCCCCATGGTTCGCTGGACTCGAGCTCGAGACGAGGATCCTTTGTTCGTGGCGCGCCAGAGGTCGAGGTCGTCTAAAGCTTCTACAGTTCGTTGATCAGTTCGTGTATTGAAGGATTTTTTGCCGGTGAAGTCACCAGATCTGAAGCTTCCAATGGACATGGTTGCCTTGCTAGGATATGTTTTGTGGTTTCGTGAAGCTGAACCATTCTCTCGCCGGAGATATCACTGGTCTTCTTTGCTTTAATGGTTAAATTATGTTTGTTTAAGTTAATTAGTCTCGCTTATTAGTCTGCTTTGGCTCAAGCTATTCTTAATCGGTCTTTTGATTAAGTTATATGTTTCTTAGTTTCTCCTCTTCCTTAGAAATCCTTGTCTAGGGATAGATGAAGCTTTAGGATGGGATCTTTCTTCGCCAATGTTAGTAAAATCGGTGTTAGGTTGGTTGGATAGTATGGTGCAGTCATCGATTGTTGACTCTTTGAGTGGGTTATTTGTAACTATGAGAAATTGTTGGCATAGGTAATTATATAGAACAAGTCTTTCATTTTTGGAGATAGTCAGACATTCTATCTTCAGGTTATCACTTTTAGGTTTCAAACCCATCTTCGAAATTGGTTGTGCGGGAAACTTTTTTGGTGGTTTTCATAAAACTTAAACATGTTGCGAATGGTAATTTCAATGAATCGTTTAAATCTCTTCCTTTTCTAATTTTAGGATTGAGAGTATTTATTGTTCTCCTGTGGTTTATTGTAATTCTTTGTTCTTTGTAACATTTTCAATCCAATGATCTTTAGTGAAAAAAAAAACAAGATCTGATTCATAACTTAAATCTGTTTAGAGAAGATTATAAAATAACTTTGAATATAATTTGAATAAGAAAAATATAAAAGATATTTAAATATTTGACTAAAAAAGATGATGATATATTTTCAGTTTAATTTTTATAAAGATATATATAGATATATATTGTCAATGTGTTCTATTATCTACAATTATCCTCTTAATGTTCACTGAAATTTAATACTTCCATGCAAAAAGAATGATAACTAACAAAAGGAATAACTCTTAATACGATATGTACGTTTAGTTGAACTATAATTGCAATTGAAATCACAACATTTCTGTAATTAATGTTTGTCTTTAACAATAGTGAAATGACTAAACACAAAGTACGATTCGGCAAAACATGTTTGTTTCCAATGGTTTATATATCTCTACAATTAATATTTATTTTTAATAATTAAATCAACAAAATTCAGTTTGTAATGTAAATCTTATGATAATTTTTTTTGTCAACGACAATATCAATATGGGCCACAAAGGGCGGTCCATTAGCCAAATTCCTACATAAATCTTGTAGGCGATGGGACTCGATCCCTGGTGCATGTGCACCTGTTTTTAGTAGACTTATCACCAGCCATTAGACTAATGACCACTTACTCCGTGAGGATAATTAGTTTGGTGAAATGATTAATGTTTACATTTGTAGCTTTTTATACCAAAATTCACTTGGCGTAATTCTTAATTTAAATTTTGAATTATAAATCAGACTTTGTTGATTAAATATTGATTTTTTTTTGTCAATATTGGACCACAACTGGCTGGCATATTAACCAAGTTCATGCATAATACAGGCGGTGAGACTCAATACCAAGACATGCAAGTGTGACTACCTTTAGTAGACTTACCATATGCCACTAGAAATTATACAATTTTTTTTGGAAATAAATTCCATTAAATAGAAAAAAAACTGTCCAAATAAACATTTAGCCATAAATTAAAAACACTTCTCCGAAAAGAAATATACACATATATATATACATATAGTTCATGTCTTTCATTATTTATTTTTTGACTTTGTAATATTTGTCTAAAAATGGAAAAATTACTTTATATGCTTTCTAAAAACATAGAGAAATATAAATTAATAAATGTCGTGGTCGTGTGATTAGGAAAGAAATTATGAATTTGATGTCCAATCACGTGTGTTCCCTTTCACTTCTTCCTTTTTTTGTCCTTTTACTTTTATCCTCTCACGTTTTTCCAAAACCCTAAAATTCAACCTCTACTTTAACAAACTTCACTTTTTTGGCCGCAAATTCTATAGTCTATGTAGCATATAATCTAACGTTGTTTTGTATATTTAGTAATTCTATTTGGACTAGTGTTTGGCTAGAAATTGTATGTCATTTGTATAAGTGTATGTGTGAATGATTATGTATTATGCAAATATTCATTCATCCAAGTTATAACTTGTACTATATGAAATGGGATCACAGTTCAAACCTCGAATTCGAATTCTGGTGAAAATGTCTTTTGTTTTTCTCATATATAGCCTACTAACCTATATTTGAAAACCCATCATGGAAAGAGGTTAAACTTAGTCTTAGACATAAAACCGATATCTGAAATCCAAATCAAAATTGACCCGAAAATAAGAACCGAATCCGACAAAATACCCGAATAGGTCTTAAAATTATCTACCCGAAAAACTGAACCCGAATCCGAACTGGAACTGAATGGGTGTCCGATTAATTTTTGTTAAATTTAGGCTTTTTAGACTTATTTCTATTAATTCTTTACTATTTTTGAATTTTTATATATAAATACCCGAACCCGAACCCGCTTTATATCCGAACTGAACCAAACCCAAAAAATAAAAATACCCGAATGGGTCATAGATTACTAGATTCGAAAATCCAAACCCGAAAAAACCCGAATCAAAACCGGAAATATCCAGCACTTAAACTTTTATCTCTCTGATAATAAGCTCGAGTGTTTGTTATTGGACTATCTTGTTATAGTCGTCAAATGATTAAATGTTCACTTTTGCAACTTTTTTAGTAGAATTTGATTTCAAGAAGTCGTATATTCGATATTAGGTTGAGTTATGGGTCAGTGTTTCTCCGAAAAAAAATTGTGTGTTATGTACTTGCTATATTGATTACAAATTGGATGACCTGTATGCCTATTTATAATATATGATTAGTTGAGAAATTTGGATTCATTGAATTGAGATTCGATATTGAACAAGGTGGAAATATCTAAATCACATGTTCTTTAATATATATGAAGAATAAAATGCCTAACTAGCTCAAAATATCATGATCTTATGAGTTATCTTTTATAAAATATCTACCTACCTATTCTAAAAAGTTAAATAATTAAATATGTGTTTAAAGTAAATATCTAAAAATATTGGATCAACCATATATATTTGGATAATCTTTTAATACATCAAGAGATTTGACTAAAAATTTGATGAACATGCACACAGAAAATTGAATCATCATGGTTGCAAAAAAAAAAAAAAAAAAAAAAAATCTATTTCCAAAAAAAATCAAAGAAGGTTCGAAAAAATGTGAGAAACTATAGCAAAAAAAAAATAATTCCATATCACATTACAACAAAACATCAAACAAACCATTTATATACTAATTTAAATTATACTTATTAACCAAAAAAGGCTTAATTATATTCAAATCATTTATATACTAATGTTGTTTAGCAGTAAATAGTATATAAATGCATTTAGATTTTTAAACGATTAGCAGATTATATGATTAGTAATCAAAAGTAAACTTAGTCCACAACTTTGCCGGTTTAACCATTTAAAAGAATATTAGTTCTTCATTATTTATTATAATAGACTTTAAGTTATACAAACAAGACAATCGAATTCGAATCAAATCAAATCTGAACAGCAAACATAAGCTTATAAATTGATATTTCAATATATATAATATAGAAAAATATTTGTTAGCTACACACTTTACAACGTAAACAAACTAACAAAAATAATATTTTGTATACAAATTATTGTATATTAACATTCATGAATTTACATTATATATGCCCATTATTTTCACATAATTACATCAAATACTATAATTTTTTTTTGTCAACAATATTGGGTCACAACTGGCCGGCCTATTAGCCAAGTTCCTGCATAATACAGGCTGCGGGACTCGATCCGAAAATGTATAAATGCGCCTGCCATTTAGTGGACTTACCCATACCACTAGGCTAAAGGCCACTTGCATCAAATACTATAATTTTAAAATGTTAATTCTAATTTATAAAATATAAACAAGATATGAGATAACAAAACTTGTCCACTTTCTAATTCGAGATTATTTAAGAAGTACTGAAATTCCATTTATCATTTGTAGAGTCTATGCCACCACACTAAATTCCATCTCCTTTCTAAATTAAAGGTATAAGTTTGAAAAAATATATTAAGATTTTATAGATGTAGGTACTTTACTAATTTGTGTATGAAAATTTATTTTTAGTTTGTTTACGTATTTATATAATTTGAAATAATTCTAGTAGCGACCAAATATTCTACTTTTAAGTTAAATGATGTATGTTGAGTTCATTCCAGTCTGGTAGTTAAAATGATCAAGTTAATGATTTGACACGAGGGTTCAATTTCTACCTGTTATATTATGGTAGCATAAAATTCTTTTTGTAAAAATGAGTTTTAGCCTATGGATCGGGTTTTTTCGATCTAATGTTTGACAAAAAAAATTAAATGATCTATACTTTAAGATTTATAGGAGTTGATTATAATTTTGTGATTCCATGCTTAATTTTTCCAACTTTAAATTTTAACCCCTTCTCAATTCTCATGATCTGATTTCTAATGATCCTTAATTACACAACAATTGCAGGAAAACACCAGAGAAATGCATTAATTACAAATTCACCCTAAATAAAATTATTCCCGCTCATTTTTAACCCTCCTTCATTTTTCATTTTTCCCATTTTGCCCTCCTCTGTTTTTTTTTTCATCATCTTCTTCAAAATCAATCTCACATAAAAAAACAGAGCATTTTTCAATCTTTGATCCAAAATGACTTCAAGTCCAGTGATCAACAGTGGAGTACCAGTGTAGAGAAGGTGGTTGTTCATCAGAAAAGAATCCACAAGCTTCTTCACCACTTAGAAAATCACTATGATCTTCAGTTTGTTCCATTTTCACAAACTGAAATAAATTACCACCGGGAATTGTCACCGGAGCATTAGAACTACTTTCTTCATTGAGAAGAGCACTTGAATCACTACTATCTGAAGAACCAGTAGCGGCGACGAATGAAGAAGTTGTTGCTTTTAATGGAAGAAGATCATTAAGATCAGTGAAACTTCTGTAATTGAAACCATCTGAATGTTCTAAAAGTTGTGGTGGAGATGATGGTGGTTCTGTGATCTTTTCTGGTAATGAAACTTCTTCTTCTTTGACTGATAAATCACTCTCCATTGTTGCAGCTAAGTTGTTCTCTTCTTCATCTCCAACTCCTCCATTAAGCTTGGTTTTCAGTTTACTAATCTGCACCAAACAAAAATACAAAGTTACATTTATAATTTTATTACATAATATATGATTCAATTTGCAAATGATAAAAATACATATTTCATATTAATAGCTACTATTTTTGTTTTTTATTTATTTTTTAACAATTAAATCGACATGACCCAATTTATAACCATAAGCGACTAGACTATTAAGAGCTAATTAGATAAACAAGACCAATCTATACACGATTATCTAGAGTCAAATTTGAGTGCAATTTGATTTACTTATTTGTATTAAAATATATATATATATATATATATTATAGTTTCATCAAACTTTATTACCTTTATTACTCATTCATATTAATTATATCATAAATCCTAATATATAACTATATTAATTTACAAAATTTTCTAATTATTATGTATATGATTAAAATATCAATTACTTTGGCTGAAGTAATATTTTTCTAATTATTATGTATAATTTAAGTTCTCACATACCTAGATTTACACTAATTTCAAGATTTATACTGTCATTAAGACATATTTATTATAGCTAACCGGTAATTAGATCTTCGTTTAATTTTTTTTTAAAAATTAAAAATTCTTTTAACTTGGGATCAACAAAAAAAGTTTTTTTTTTAATAAATAAAATGTTTTTTTTTCTTTTAAAAAAATGTTAAAATATTTATACCTCTTGGAGAAGAGATTCATTGTCACGGCGGAGAGAATCAAAGTTAAGTCGGAGAGAATCATATTGAGATTTAAGAACACCATAATCTTTCTCAAGTTGTTTTGTCTTCCACCTTGCACGACGGTTCTGAAACCAAACTGCTACTTGACGAGGTTGCAATCCAAGCTCTTGTGCTAATTTCACTTTTCTTTCTGGTTCCAGTTTATTTTCTAACTCAAAATTCTTCTCCAAAGCTTTTACTTGATTTATACTTAATCTTCTTTTCTTCTCTGATAATCCCACATGTCCTCTTTCTTCAACTATGGCTTCTTCTTCTTCCTCATAACCTTCAAGCATCGTTTGAAATTCTCTTCCACTGTATCTTCTTGGACTTCTTTCCTCTGTTTCAAAATTTAGATACTTAATTATCAACAAAACAAAAATCTAGGAGCTTGTTTGTAAAACTTAGTAAAATTTCTAAAGAATGTTTATTTTTCGGTAAAAATGTTAAATTGTTACACCATTTTCTGTTTTTGACATATGTTTCAGACAAAATATATAGTAAAATCTCTTTAAATTAATACTCATTTCATAAATAAATTCTACAAAATAAATATAATATTTTGGTTGATAGTTTATCGATAAATTAATAATTTATAGAATTTTAAAAATTATAGTATTTACGTTATTAGTTTATAGAGTTTTTACTGTACTAAAACCTGTTTGATCGAAAATGTTAGATTATTATACAAAGACTGAAAATCTATTAACGAACAACTACAAAAACTTACAAAGATGAAACACGAAACAATAGTAACAAAATCTACAAAAAAAGATGAACAATGACGATCATAAAAACAAGTTTAAAAGCATGACATGTTAAGAAGTTTTAAGAACCTGTTGAAGTTGTGGGACATAAAGAGATGAGACCACCAACAACTGTTGAATCTGAACTGCTTAATCTCTTCATCATCAAACCAAACAAGTTTTCAAAATTCTTACAAAATTTCTCAATTTAATGATCTTATTTTCTCTCTCAAACTAATGAAGAAAACAAAAATCATTGAAGAAGAAAACAATGGAGATTATTGTATTGAGAGAGAGAGAGAGAGTAGAGCGTTTTTCATATGAACAAGCTTTGGTTTCACATTTTCTGTCACTTTAAATAAACTCAGCTTGAGTTAGAATTTAACTATGGTTAATAAGATATTGTTGGGTGTTTTTTTGGTAAATCAGAAATTTTATTTAAAATATTCAATAGTATTGAATTTTGAGGGGTCCACCGGCTATAACCAGTTACCTCCAGGTTTCTTCCGGTATCACTGGAACTCAACTCAGAAAAAAAAAAAAAAGAAGACAAAACACAAAGCAGATAAGATTACTCGACTTAGTTCACGTGGGATTTTTTTAGAGATCGACCGGATTCGATTCATAATCTATAGACTATATATATTATATATTTAAAATTCTTATTAACTAGCATATAAAATGAATTGAAATTAATTTCAGATGTTTAAGTTATTAGCTGCAACATTTAACCACTAAATAAAAAAGAATTTGATAAATTTGACTACAACAATTAACCACTAGACTGAACTCTTAGCTTTATGTTGGAATATTTTTTATTTTTTTGGATATTCTTAATAAGATGCTTATGTAAATTATCTTAAAATTACCATATTTTATTACTCATTTTTAAAAACATAATTTTTTATTTTTTAAATAACGAATAATACGTTATATATTTGTTTTAACATCAAGTTTCGAAATAATAAGATATGATATATTAAATTAAGATTTTTAGTGAAAAATGTATATCTACATTTAAAATTTTAAGAGTCTAATATATATGAAGATATAATGTGTTTGATACGTATATAGTTATATTATTTGTTATTCTAGTTTCATATAGTTGATATGTATTTTTTTTGTCAATTTAGATCGACAAAGTTCAATCAATTGTTAAATTTTTTTTCTAAACCGCTAATATCATATGAGGTAAACACAATTTGTTAGAATCAAACTTGAATTTTTAGAGATTGCAAATAAAATTGTGACTTGAAGAATTTTTTAGATAAATTTCTCTTAAAGATATTAATCATATGTACAAGCATATTAGGTTTAATTGTTTATATATAAAAAATAATGTTTTGAGTTAAAACATAATCTACAAAGCCAAGAATGCTTTAGAAAATATTAGAAAACAATTCACATAATTTTATTTTTTAATCTAATCATCATCTCTCCTATAAAAGTTGCATTATTATACTACTTTTTAAGCCCTTTAACAAAAAATATTCTTGATTTACTTTTTAATTTTGTCTCTAATCGCTTTAGAAAATTATAATTAAGTCATAGAGTGATGACTTTCGTGGCAACTCAAATTGAGACAAGAGCTGTTGGCCCTAATTGACAGCAACAAGAGTGATTTTTATTTTTAATTTAGAAATTTCCATTTTTTATATTCTTTGATTCACCAAAAATATATATTTTATTTTCTTAGACATATTCGAGAAGTTTTTGGGTTTGGTTATTTGATTTTTTTCACCTTACAAGTTTCTGTATCCGGTAAAAGCCATACATAATAATAATTAATTCATTTTTACATATAAAATGAATATTACATCTTTTTTTTTGTTGGTCAAAAGAATATTATATCCTTTTAGGTTTAACATCATCTTAATAATTATACAAGAAATGAAGAATCCCGAAAATTAGCCAGCCTTCTCAGCTTTTTTAATAGAGTTTGAATGTCTTCGAAGCCATTTTGTCAGCTTCTCTCTTTCTCAAATTCCAAGAGCCATCATTCATAAGACGGACTGGTTAACTCGTAGTGTTCGTAGTTTATCTAAGAATACTTCTTATGTAAACACGTTGTCATCTTCTTGTCTGTCTCGTTTGACTTGAGTATTAAATATATATATTTATATGTTGAAAAAAAAATTATACAAGAAATGAAGACCAGAAAAAATAATTATATAAGAATTTTTTTTAATCTATAAAACTAACGAGAATAACTTAAATAATATTGAAAAATGAAAAAAAATGTGATAACTACTATGAGCTTAAATAGACTTTTCATTATCGTTCAAGATTAATTTGCTTCGAATATAATCGATACTAGTTAACATATTTAGTTAGATGTATGACCAACTAAAATATAAAATCCAATTCAATTTATACAAATTAGAAAAAGTCTTCACTGTAAGGCCCGACCCAATATATAATATTAAGGGCCTTTGAAGCAAACAAATATTTTTTTTTCACTCCTTTATTAAATTTTTAGGTCTTTAAAAAAAATAGCTTTACACTAACATCTATAACTTTTTGGCCCAACATTTTTATACTAGGAAATATATATATATATATATATATATATATGATGGTCCGAACCTGACCAAAATTCAATGAAATAACAAAGTTTTTATAAATAAATATATACATGTTAGCAAAGATCTCACATCAAACATAACAACAATGCATAATAATATTATAAGAAACATATACTAATTATTTTTTAACTTTGATTATTCTTTATAAATTGTGCAATGTTTAATCCAGCGTAAGTATGCTTAAAACTCGTTGTGATTTGTATAACACAAATTTTAAGGTTGTTGAGAACATCATCATTTAAAATGTTACAAACTATTATCATCCACTGAATTGAATATCACTCTTTTTCTTCTGCTCTACTCTAAAATTTCCTACTTTAAATTTCAAGGGCAAATAATCTAAGTAGTAATACTAGGACTCTCCGGTCTAATTGTAATTTCCTAAACATAAATATCGCCCTGGATATATTGGGATTCCTGTCCCCTACCGTTTTACTCTCGTCTCGTAATTCTCATTCCTTACAGGAATAGAAAATTCTAATTTACGGTTCGGGTCCAAAAATAATATCCAAACGGGTAAGGAAAATGGGTCGGAATGGAAACAGTAGTCCCATGAATTCCCGTTGGCTATTTGTTTACGTTAACAAAATGTTAAAATATATTAGATCAAAAATTAGATATATTTCAAATAGTTAAAATAAAGCCAATAACAATATTTGACTTAAATTTTCAGAACTTTACGATGAATACAAATGATTCAATATAGATATACTAGTGTTTTTAATAAAAATTGGTAATATTGGTCATTTAATTACAAATCCCAACACTGTAATTTTACATTTTTATGTATTATACATTGTTATTTGTTATAAAATTTATAATAATACTCTTAGTTTTTTGATTCCTCGTATTTCTTAAACTATTTTCTGATTTAGTAAAACTTCAGAAATAGTTCGGGAAGTAAATTTTGAGTCTCAAAATTCTCATACCGATTCTGATTTTCAAAATTCTTGTCCCGTTTTGTAAAGAAAATTGTTTGAAAAATAAATCTAATTTCCTGAACTAACTTTTTCCAATCCTTCCCGTATTTTCCCGTCCCATTTCTCGTTATGCCCATGGTTACATAAATATATAGTCAACTCGTTAAATATTCATTTCTACTATATTTGTTTACTAATTTCGGTTGTAGGATCTATATTACCTCACTTGTTTGGAGGTTTTAGGAGATCGAATCATAAAATAGATCTTATCGATCTAATTATTGATAGAAAAATAAGTAATAGAAAATACATTTGGTCAAAAATTGTTGGAAGGTGTGATCTCAACTCAGCTATTAAAATATATAATTTCTAGTTGGTTATTTTTGGGGATTTTCAAAAATACCCCTATTGACATGTACATTTTTTAAAACCTACATTTTTTTGAAAATTAGGAGAAAGAAATGGTCATCAAAGGGTATGTTTTGAAAAAAACCATTTCAAAAAGGACATTTTTAATAATTCTTCTTATTTTTTTTCAATATAATCTTGTTTTTGTATGTTAACAATAGGATCGATAAAATCCGACTAATTCATAACTTAAAACTTACATCATACAATTTTTCTAATCTATTAAATTGAATTTCTAATACCAAAACTATTAGTTTAAATATCCTAACTATTTGAAAAGAATTTTTTTTTATCAACGATAATATTAATATAAGCCACAAAGTCTATTAGCCAAATTCCTACATAAATTTTGTAGGCGGTGGGAATTGATCTCTGGTTAACATATGTGCATATGCTTTTAATAAATTTACCACCAGCCATTTGACTAAAGACCACTTACAACTATTTGAAAAGAACTTAAGACTTCCAATAATTTCTACTTAGGTTATTCCCCTAAAAATCTCATTGTGAGAAATATAAATTGTCATTATCCAATCAGAAACATTTGTGCAATAAAAACATAAATCAGATAGGAAAGTCAAAGCAAGTTATATTCACCGACAAATAAAAATGAGGATTTTGTGTTTCTCAACTAATACGACATCGTATTCAATTCAAAAAAATACGACACCGTTGCTGAATTCTTATCCAAAAAAGGAAAATCAAAAATATCTACAAAACTACCACGTCAGCAGATAAAAAAATTTCACCGGTAAACAAAAACACAGTGATTTCTATGGCGGAGCTTCGAAGCTCGTCGTCGACTTTGTACTGATCTATTAAAAGAAGATAATGGCATCGCTTACTCTTCGTTGCGATTCAACGCATCTTTTCTCTTACCGGTATATCAAATTTGCAATTCGAAGTTATTCGGTTTATAGCAGATCAGTTTATCATTTGGAATTGATTTTGAATTTCTGGAGAATTTACGATAACTTGAATCGCTAGTTCTTAGAAGTTAAGGTTTAGGGTTTTGATTTAATTAATTTTGAGTGTATCTTGTATTTGTGAAATCGAATTGATGAAAATTGTGTCTCCAGTGATGTTGTTAAGGGAGCAAAACAATTTAGGACGAGCTTGGTGTGTCCAAGGATCATATCAAAGAGGTTAAATGTTAGAATGAATGTGATATCTGAGGAAGGAGATGTGTTTTCTTCCTCTAAGAGTAATGGATTATCATCAATGGGGATTGAGATGCAGACAGATTTGGTTTCATTTGGCACTTTAGCAGCTGAAATGATTCCCACAACATTGGATTCTTCTCAAGTTGAGGATGAAGAGTTTGATTTAGATCGACCTACTGATGGATTTGAGTCTATTCCGCAAGCTATTGAGGATATTCGACAGGGCAAGGTTTGTGATAGGCTGATAGTAATTTATCTTGCTATTGTAGAAGGACAGGATCTTAAATGATTTTTGTTTTGTTTTGTAGTGGGTAATTGTTGTAGATGATGAGGACAGAGAGAACGAAGGAGATTTGATAATGGCGGCATCATTGGTGACACCTGAAGCTATGGCTTTTGTGGTAAAACATGGTACTGGAATTGTGTGTGTAAGCATGAAAGGCGAAGACTTGGAGAGGTTAGAGCTTCCTCTAATGGTGACACGAAAAGAAAACGAGGAAAAACTCCGCACTGCCTTCACTGTTTCAGTGGTAAATTTAATGAAGATTTGTTCTTTAGTGTTGATAATCCACATGACTCTTAAGTGTTGTGTGATTAAAGAACGTTGATACCTTTTACAGGATGCGAAAACTGGAACATCCACAGGTGTCTCAGCTCGTGATAGGGCACAAACAATATTAGCTCTTGCATCAAAAGATTCGAAACCTCAAGATTTCAACCGTCCTGGTCATATTTTTCCTTTAAGATACAGAGAAGGTGGTGTTCTTAAAAGAGCAGGACATACAGAAGCCTCTGTTGACTTGACTGTGTTGGCAGGTTTAGAACCAGCATCGGTTCTATGTGAGATTGTAGATGATGATGGTTCGATGGCTAGATTACCAAGACTCCGCGAATTTGCTAAAGATAACAACTTGAAAATAATTTCAATCGCTGATTTAATCAGGTAACATGCTCGAGGAATTAAGTTTTCACCTAACTCAACTCTCATTTACTGAAACTTTTCTGGCAGATACCGAAGGAAAAGAGAGAGACTGGTAGAGTTTACTGCAGTTGCGCCTATACCGACAATGTGGGGACCATTCAAAGCATATTGCTTCAAGTCATTGCTTGATGGAGTTGAGCACATTGCAATGGTCAAAGGAGAAATCGGAGATGGTAAGGATATTCTAGTGAGAGTCCATGCTGAGTGTATAACGGATGATATATTTGGAAATAGCTCTGGTGGAAAACAATTAGCTATTGCAATGAGACTTATTGAAGAAAATGGGAGAGGTGTTTTTGTTTACTTACGTCGTCCTGAAAGTAAAGGCATTGATCTAAGCCATAAGCCACGTACTTACAACAACAATTCAGATCAAACTGAGGCTGTTGCTTCACGAGAATACGGCATTGGAGCACAGGTAGTAACAAGAAAGACTGAATATTTTAATTCTTTACTGTGTTTCTGTTTGAGTTTCTAAAGACTTGTATTGCAGATATTGAGAGATGTTGGAGTTAGAGAGATGAAGGTGATGACTGATAATCCAGCACATTACGTTGGTCTTAAAGGTTATGGTTTATCTATTACTGGTAAAGTTCCACTCAGTTAGTCCTCTTCTTCCTGGTAAAGTTTCTGGTTCGTTAAGTGTTTTTGAGTTGGGGAAATAATATGATCCTTGTCAGATTACATTCAGATACGACACATGTCTGTCTTTTTGAGTGAGTTAGTTTGTTGTTAGTTGTAGTTTTGGCGTGTAAACAATATGATTCAATTTTGTGTTTGTAAGAGCAATCTAGTGTTTATTTCTTGGAAATTTATGTATATGTTGTTACTTGTTTTTCCTCTTGACTAAAACATTAATTCAATACTAATACAAGCCCTTCAGGGACTTTACGGTCTATTATAGCATATCATATTGCACAGATGTTTGCATGAAAAAAGCCTGAAGGTTTCTCTTTTCCTGGCCAAACCTTTGGTTCCTTTATTGCTTCAATAACATTTCTATTGAATCTGTTCCAAAGCTCACCTCCACCAGACCATGGTTGTGGCTTCCGCTGATCGACATTTCCCAGTATCTTCCACTCATTATTGTCCCACATTGCTCTTTCTAGAATCTTCTGAGCATTTGGGTTATATCCCCATCGAATAACCTATCAAGTTTGGCATGCCAAATTCTCCAAAGAAGCCATAGGAAAATCTGAAATTTACCTGACCAATCCTTGGTCAAAGGGGTTTTGATAAAAAAAACAACTGCATATGTGCACAAATTTTATCAAACACAATATACAGATGAATCTCCAGAGCCTCACACTCTCTAGATTTCATCCTCCAATTTATCAAACTATTGAGAATATCTATTTTTACTAATAAATCCTTCTCCTTTTTTATTCCGCACGTGTTCTGTTTTGCTATGCTTCTTCTCTTTCGTGTTTCTTCTTCGTCTTCTTCCTAAAAACACTTTATTAGACATGAGAACATTTTTTTTTTTTTTTTTTTTTTTTTTTTTANTTGAATTGCATTTCCCAGAAATCTGCAAAAAAAAAAAAAAAAAAAAATCGATAAATGAGAATGTCAGTACAAATTAAAAATCTATAAATTTATTGTACAAACATCGTATAAATCATTAAAATTCAATCTGTGGTTAATGCTCACCCAGACATCCTGTTTCTCTCGGTATGTTCCCAACTATCTCAACATACTCTTCACTATCGTCACTGTTTTCATTACTGCCTTCACTATCTTCACTATATTCATTACTGCTTTCACTGTGTTCACTCTCACTAATCAAATTGTCTTCACAAACATGAGGAACTCTGTATAGATTACTGAGACCGTTCATTGGTGATGAACATTCCTCTAACAGTTGTATGCCCCATCTTTTTACTTTAAAATCAGGTCCGAACCACGACATACTTATGCAAATCTCCATATCCACGTGAGTGGCATTGCATTTGTCAAGAGGAATAAGAGAATCCAATACAAACACCACACTATCCCTCCTAAATCTAAGGAACGCATTGTTCTCACTAAACAAATGAAAACTGTTTCCAATTCTGTCTTTAAACTCACAACGTACATCGATATCCATATACCCAAAATCTTCAGAGTCGGAACCAACCTCTTCACAGACGAAAACAACCACCAAACAAGCCGTAAATTTGAATAATTGTTGAGAGAGAAAAGACGGACATAGAGGGATATTGGTCAAAGAGGATCCAGTAGTCTGGTGAATGAAATGCAAAGGCACTCCTACACCTGATATTACCTCGTCTATTGCAATTGGATGATCATTCCAGCTAGCTTCACTCAATGCCTTGCACCCTCGAAAATCAGCCTCTTCAAGAAGTTTCAGTTTATGAATGTTTAAGGATACACGTACTAATTTACTGCATTTCTTCGTTCCTATGCTTTTGAGCTTAGTGAAGTTCTCTATCCACCAAGGAACCTCTTCTATACCAGTTTTACCTAAATAGAGTTCTTCAATGTTAGTCGAGAAATTTGGAAAAATCTTTAACCGTGAGCATCCAGAGAAAGAAAGAACACGGAGAGAACTAAAGTTGATGTCGTTGGGAAGAGTCTCCAGGTTTATGCAGTTCCATATCTCCAATTTCTCAAGTAGAATGAAATTCTTAATAGAAGAAGGAAGCTCCACCAAACTTTGGATATACCCGAGAGACAAAATCTTTAGAGAGTAAGGCTGAAAAAGTAAAAAAATAGTACAATGAAATTAGTGCTGAGGTTTAAGGTGGTTAGTTCACATTCCTCATCTATGTGTTTAAGGGTTTGCTACTGTAATTGAAAACAAATAAATATGATACACTTACTAAGTTAAGCGTATAATTTTCAAAGAATAAAAGAAAAGAAAAACAAAATTTGAAAAAAAAGAAATGGAAAAGTTAAAATATCGATTATCAATAAATTATTGTTGTTTATACTTTATAATACAGTTATTTCACTAACTAATGACAATATATACTTATATTTAAAAAGAAAAATAGCTAGAAAAATACGTTGATAGTTATAATGATTCTTCCGCAATTATTTTTTCAAAACATTTCAATTTTCTTAAACATAACTTATTCGTTAGACTTTTTGTATTGAGTTTAACTAAGGACACTAATTTCTTATAAAAAGGTAAGGTTAAAGACATACCTGCGCTCTTGCCCATATCGTTTCACTTATTATTCTATTCATTCCATGATTCCCTCCATTCAAATTAGCCTGACATTCGTCAATGTCTTTTTGGCTTAAAACGAGCATTGTGATGTTGGTTGAGATATCAGGAAAACGATTCAACCGTGGGCAATCCCGTAGCTCAAGAAAATAAAGAGATTGGAGATTGATTCCGTTGGGAAGAGTCTCCAAACTACTGCATCTTGACATGTTTATATACTCCAGCTTATTGAGATATTTAATAGAAGAAGGTAGTTCTACCAAACTAGAGCAACCCCAAAGACTAAGTCTTTCGATACTAGTGGCCTTGGAAAGATTCGGGATTTCTTTCAAATATCTAGATCCACCACAATTTATTTCTTTGAGCCCTCTAAGTGTCTGAAATAAAAATAAGGTATACACATAAGTTGAAATTAAGGAAATACAAATGCAACGCTCTGTGTTTATACAACTTAAAATTTTTGGATAATACTTACTTGAGCTCCTTCCCAGAGTCTCTCGAGTTTGCTCCCTCGCATATCAAGTTTAACAAGATTTTCAAGACATAAACTAGAAGGCAAACATCTCCCTGGGTATCCTTCCAACCTTAACAATCGAAGTTTTTGTGGCAAGTGCAATGTCACTTTCTCCTCATTCCATTTTGTTCTCGAACTCTTTTGGTACCAAGCCTTATTGTGAATGTCTAGAAAAAGCAGATTAGGCATCTTTTCGAAGGCATTCTCATGTATACGTAATTCATGTATATGTAGTTCATCCATGTCCAACGCAATACCTAAAACCTTGTTGGTGCCCTGAGGTTATAAAATCATTAGAATTTTTTAGAAGACATGATTTCAATCATATGGAATGATATTCATAAAGAGCACGAAAAAAACTTACAGTATTATTTTCCAGTAAATCACATATATCCTTTGCATTTACTAGAAATTCTCGTTCTCCAGGCTCATTGGACTGTGCATGAACGATTTCTTTTCCCGTTTTTTGTAGCAAAGAATGCATCTCAACATAACCATATCTTATATGTATGAGAGACTTATCAACAAGGTTTTTCAAACCTAAATTAACATCTAAGTTGCTGTCTGCTAGTAGCAACTTGATGTCACTGACACTTTCACCATTGAAAAGACATGCAATGTGACGAAAAATGGCTTTATCTTTTGGGCTATTTAAGCCATCGTAGCTGACTCTTAGCGTTTTCTCAATGTCACCATTCAAACAATTTTGAAGGTCGGGCAACATTTCGATCAAGTTTTCTTTCTCTATACCCCTCACATACGAGCCCAAAACATGAAGACCCAAAGGAAGATTACTGGCGCTCGACGCAATTTCAGAAGCAAACTCCATTAAACCATCAGGTGGAGAGTATTTCCCAAAAGCAGATTTACAAAACATCTTAAGAGCAAGCTCATCAGATGGTAGATGTACCTCATAAATATGATCAATTCCATGAGCCCTTAAAAAACGTTTATCTTGTGTAATTACAATGATTCTACTCCCACATCCAAACCACTGAGTTTGACCGATCAAAGCATCTAGCACCTCTTGATGATCCAAATCATCAATAAAAATAAGAACTTTATGATGTTTTAGCTTTTGTCTCATTGCTTCAAAAGAATCTATCTTAATGTCTTTTTTGTCCAAAATTTCAGACAGAAAACTTCTTACCAAATGCAACTTCACGTTGGGGTCATAAGGATTGGCATTGTCATACTTTTTCATAACGTTAGATACGAACACTTTGTCTATGTAAATCTTACATTGGAACCGCTGAGAGAGTTGACTATACAAAGTTCTTGCAATAGAAGTTTTTCCAATTCCTGAAGGACCCCAGATCCCAACCGTCCTCACTTCTTCAGATTCTAAGTGCAATAATTCATTAATTTCTGCAATATGATCTTCCATTCCGACAAAGTTTCCAAACTCCTCTGGTGGAATTAAGTTCAGTATTTTACCCAAGACATCGTCAACAATTTCTTCAACCATTTTTGCATCGTTTGGCCTAACAAGATGAATAAACCATTTCACACATACGATAAAACATATTATGAATATATATGTAAAGTTGTACCAGTTTTGAGGATGGTTTCCGCAGAGATTTGCTACTTCCTTCAAGGATTGCCGCCAAAGTTTTGTTTCACCCTCTGATTTTTCCTGACAAGTCTTTACGAAAACTTCTCCAAATTTTCCAGTTTGTTTCCTAACATGAGTTGGATCTAAACCATAGAAAATTGGGATAACCACTTGATCTGATTCTCTTTTGCATTTCACGATCTCCACCAACTCGTCCAGACACCAACTGGATGATCCGTAGTTTTCCGAAAACACCACCACAGCAATTCTTGAAGTTCTTATCGTTTGTTCAAGCACGGGACTAATCGACTCACCTTTTTTAATCTCGTTGTCTATAAAAGTTTTGATTAATTTTCGATCAAGCTCTTTCATTAAGTGGCTCAGGAAATTTTTACGCACGTCTTCTCCTCTAAAGCTCACAAAGACATCATACACCCAATTACGGGAAGTGGACGAAGAAGAAGCCATTTGGCTAAGTAGAAAAAAAAAGAGTAAAACAAAAATATTTCTGGGAAGTTAAAAACTTTTGTAATTGAAGAAATTATAAGAAGTTCGCAAAAGCTTTAAAGCAGTCTTTTGGTTGTGTGAATTTCATGGAAATGAGAAGGAAGCTGAGGAAGTGTAACCTAGACTTTTCGTACCATTATATGTGGACAAGGTTTGATTTTAGAAATAATTACTCAACTACTATACAATTATACCTAAATGACTCAAATACTTTCCAAAAAGTTAGACAAAAAAAGTGTGGGAAAAGTTACAAAAAAAAGACTTGTCCATTTATTTACAGAATTGTCATTTAAAAAAGAAAAGAAAAAAAAAAGACGAAGAAACGTCGTCCATCGTCGTCTTCTTTCATTTTTTCTTCTTCCTCCTCTTCCTCTTCCTCCTCTTCTTCTTCTTTTCGCGGCATTTTCTTCGTCTTTCTCTATTTTCACGATTTAAAACTTCAAATAAAAAGTAATACACTATATGTTATGCGATGTTGATCTCCAAAGCGTATAGTTTTGACCAAATCGAAATGGGTTTCTAACATANATTTTCTTCGTCTTTCTCTATTTTCACGATTTAAAACTTCAAATAAAAAGTAATACACTATATGTTATGCGATGTTGATCTCCAAAGCGTATAGTTTTGACCAAATCGAAATGGGTTTCTAACATATTGATATTGATTTTGTTTTTCCTAAAGGTTGAGAGATTTTTAACCCAGATCTTAATATTCAAGTCATTAATTGGTAAATGTAAATGTTGTATTCTAAGTTTGAGGGTTTAAATTTTCTGGGTTTAGTCTCGATTGTTAGTTTCTCATTTGGTAGATTTTGGTTGATTTAAATATAACTCTATCATATAACTCTATCATACTCTACCACACTAGCGTCGCTAACTCTACCGAACTCTACCACACTAGCAAATAAAACTCAACTAAACTCTACCACACAGTTGTTTGAGCTCAACTAAACTCTACGATAAAATCTACCGCACTAGCATCGCTAACTCTTCTATATAACTCTCTCATATAACTCTAGCAAACTCTACCACACTAGTGTTGCTAACTCTACCATATAACTCAACCAAACTCTATCCTATAACTCTACCAAACTCTACTACACTAGCTCGTTAACTCTACCAAACTCTACCACACTATCAAACAAAACTTTGCTAAACTCTACCACACAGTGGATGAGCTTTGGTTGAGCTTTGGTTGAGCTTTGGTTAAGCTTTGGTTGAGCTTTGGTTAAGCTTGGTTGAGCTTTTGTTGAGCTTTGGTGGAGCTCAACCAAAGCTCAATCAAGCTCTACCACACTATCAAATAAAACTCAACCAAACTCTACCACATAGTGACAAGCTCAACCAAAGTCAACCATATAACTCTACCAAACTCCACAACACTAGCGTCGCTAAACCTAAAAAACTCTACCACACTATCAAATAAAACTCTACCAAACTCTACCATATAACTCAACCAAACACTATCCTATAACTCTACCAAACTCTACTACACTAGCTCGTTAACTCTACCAAACTCCACCACACTATCAAACAAAACTTTGCTAAACTCTACCATACACTGGAGGAGCTTTGGTTGAGCTTGGTTGAGCTTTGATTGAGCTTTGGTTAAGCTTTGGTTGAGCTTGGTTGAGCTTTGGTTGAACTTGGTTGAGCTTTGGTGGAGCTTGGTTGACCTTGGTTGAGCTTTGGTTGAGCTTTGGTTGAGCAACGCTAACTCTACCAAACTCTATCACAGTCCACCAAAATCTACCAAATAGAAAAAACCTGAGTTATTTAGTGTTTGACAAAATTACTTCCTAACTACGGAAATTTAGTGTAGTTTTTATTTAACAGTGCTTTATGAACGTGAATTATGGTGTGGTTGACTTTTGGTAGATCTTGGTTGAGCTTGGCTGAGATTTGGTGGAGTTTTGGTGGAGCTTTGGTGGAGCTTGGTTGAGCTTTGGTTGACCTTGGTTGAGCTTTGATAGAGCTTTGGTTGAGCTTGGTTGATCTTTGGTTGAGCTTTGGTTGAGCAACACTAACTTTACCAAACTCTACCACAGTCCACCAAAATCTACCAAACAGACAAAACCTGAGTTATTTAGTGTTTGACAAAATTACTTCCTAATTACGGAAATTTAGTGTGGTTTTTATTTGACAGTGCTTTATGAACGTGAATTATGGTGTGGTTGACTTTTGGTAGATCTTGGTTGAGCTTGGCTGAGCTTTGGTGGAGTTTTGGTGGAGCTTTGGTGGAGCTTGGTTGAATTTTGGTTGACCTTGGTTGAGATTTGGTTGAGCTTGGTTGAGCTTTGGTTGAGCTTTGGTTGAGCTTTGGTTG
>OVBA01003866.1:975-25879 GCA_900406435.1 Lepidium aucheri
CCCCCCCCCCCCCCCCCGATCTACTAGCTGCGCAAGTTTCATTCGATTCCGATCACTTTAGCCACGATTTCAGAGCTCTATCCTAGGGAAGATCACACCACATATTGACACAGAATGTTTCGTGGAAACATTCATATGGTTTTGTCGGGTGAAAACCCTGGCTAAGATTGGGACTTGGCTTCTTCCGCATTTTATAAAGACGCTTGTAGACACCGAGTTTTAGACCAAGTTCCTGCACTTTGTATCTGAGAAAACTCTGGACAAAACCGGAGTGTTTGGCATCTGAGAAGACTCTGAACGAACCAGACTAACAGGCACCAAGGAAGAAAAAAGAAATACTATTTGTCCGAAACTTATAACTTTTGTTGTGATGCGGAACTAGATTTCCATTCATCATTAATTTTAGTGAAGCAAACGCATCTCTCATGGGAATCAATCCAAGGATTAAGCAGAGACTAAAGTGGCCGCCACAGGTAAGTCTACTCGTAGATAGATCAAGACACCAAGTAATCTGTGACAGGCTGTGATTTTAGAGATCAGAGTCAAATTAATCCGCAAATCGATCCAAGCATATTGGATACTACATATTTGTTATGTTGGTAATATTAACCTGAAGATTGATCTAGATGGATCAAAGGACAACACTGAGTTTTGTCTAGTTAGGCCCACATTTGATTTGGCTGGACAGAAGAAATCAGATAAATGACAGAGACGGTTGTCTATGAAAGGGCAAAAGTTTAGTTACAGTAATCTACCCTACAAGGAACCAATTATATTGTCCCACGAAACAGAGTTCTACACGAAAATCAGAATGGAATAATCGAAAAACAAGCCTCCGTGAAGACACAGCTTACCACAACTAAGCGGAACATTCTATTTTAGGAAACCAACAAAGCTGTGACTATGGAACATCAAAGATTTGACATCTTCCTATTACAATTATTATGCTACTTAAATAATGATCATGGAAACTTTTTTTAATGATTTGAAATCGTTTGTTTGAAGCATTAACAATCTCAAGAACTTGTATGAATGATACCAAAGTTTTGGAGAACGAACATATAAGTCTCTAATGATTGGTGATGATCATAAGACCTAAAAAGTTTGGTGGTTAGTACAAGTCTATCAAGAAGGTTCATAAGAAGCTAGAAGCCAAAAGTAGGTAAGATGAGTGCAAAGACATTATTACTCTTACATTCAAAGGTGCAAAGATTTTCAAAGAAATGCAGTTAATTACAGAAAGTTAGAAAGGTCGAGAAGAGAGCCCTACCTTTGAGGGCAAGCAAATATTTAATTCTTGACAAGTTATGATCAACTCTTCATACAAAATATGTCCCCGATCGATGAATGTATGCACTGTTTTTGTACATATCGTTATCGTTAGATTCGATCGTATCAAAATGATAACTCTTTGAACTTCGATTTTATTATATTATAAATATATATGTTATCTGCAGCCAGTAAATTGTTACATCAAGAGTATGAACAGGCCTGAGTATGAAGATGGAAATAAATAGGGTTGTGTATATTTTATTTATTGTTCGTTGAGTTTATCTTTAAGGTAGTAGAAGTACCCTTAGGTCACTTGCATTCGCATACTTATGAAGATAATACAAAAATGTGATCTTTAAACTAATATTTAATTCTGGGAGTATTTAATTGACTTAAAATGTTGATGTGTTAGAACTATAATTATAATTGATTAATTTAAAAGTTAGAACCAAAAATCAAACAAAAAAGATTAGACTCAGGCTACACAAAACGGGAAAAGTTGTAATGAAATAATTCAGCTTGTTTTATCCATTCTGATTTTCGATATCAAGACCATCATTGATTGTAACCAAAATTTTGGTGGTCCAATTAATCTTTGTTTTTTCTTTTTGTTTTTAATAAAAGAACAAAAAAAAAAAGGTCGAATATGAACTGAAAAGGAAAAGAGATACGTGTTCGTGAAGAGGTGTGACATGCCATGTGGATGTGGTGCTCATACATAATCATATCCTCACCACATCATCACTATTCTTTTGCTTCTCTTCTTCACTTCTTTTGCTTTTTCTCATCATTGACGTGGAACTCAAACAAATCTTGTTGTTCCGGGTACATATATATATAAATATATATATATTAGGATGCTATCCGTTTGGATCACACATAATTATTTGTTTTTACAAATAAATAATTTATTTTATGTTTTTAATCGCATATTTAGTTTTTTATATAGTATAACAGTGGATATGATTTATGTTATGTACCATTTTAAACCATGTGGCATATTTGTAAAGTTTAGTGTTTAAAGTTTAAAAATATAAAAACATTGAAGTATGCTGAATAAAAATAGTTGTTGAAATTTTTTTGAATAAAACAAGTAATTTAATTAATAAACGTAAACGTACATAATATTAGTAGTAATAAGTTAATAAATATTTAAAATTAAACCATATACATACATAAATATAGCTGCCAAACGATAGTTAGCAATGAGCATAAAAACCGAATCCGAAGAACCAAACTTGGATCCGACTCAAAAAAGAAAATCTGAACCCGAATCCCAAAAAGTGTAAATATCCGAATGGGTCCAAAAAATTTAAGATCCGAAGAACCAGACCTAACCGAGAACCGAACGTGTACCAACTTTATAGTATTTTTAGAGTATTCTATGAATATGTTTTGGTATTTTTAGATATCTTCAAATATTTTTTGATTATGTGAATATTTAAAAGTATTTTTTTAGTTTTGAAGGTATTTTCTGGTATTTTTAGGTATTTGTTTTGATATTTTTTAGATTTTTTTAGATATTTCTAGAGTATTTGAGTATTCGAGTCATTTTTGGTTCTTTAAATTAGGATCCGAACTTGAATGAAACCAACCTGAAATGGAACCGAAATAGTGACAGGTCCTATATGGGTATAAAAAAATTACTATTTTTTACATAATTTTTGTCATAATTTTGTTGACCACAATTACTGGGTGTTTTAATGAGAAAATAATAGAAAGTCGATAATTTTTTTCTGCAATGACAAATGAGCAGTGATCCATTTAATGTGTGTTGTTTAGGGTTTTCAAAATTAATTTTCAGAAAAATGTTATCATGATAGATATAAAATTAAGAGTGAAAAAAAAAACTTTTATATTGGATATTTTGTTAATTTCTTACAAATTAAAGTTAAAACAAAGCATCTCCATTTTATTAAGTTTAGATAATCAAAATAACATTATTTTTGATTAAATTATTAGATCATTTCTGTCTAATATGTTTAGATAAGTACTTAATTGCACATTTTAGACTCGCGTTTAAACGTAAAATTTGCTGAAATACTGTGTTAACAATTTTGAAGGTCGCATTCATAAACCTGTGCATGTTGCAGACTGAATCATATATCAGAGGCTACTCTGGTACCTTTTGTTTTAGTCTTCAATATAGTAAAA
The DNA here is from genome assembly GCA_900406435.1 of Lepidium aucheri. Taxonomy (NCBI): domain Eukaryota; kingdom Viridiplantae; phylum Streptophyta; class Magnoliopsida; order Brassicales; family Brassicaceae; genus Lepidium; species Lepidium aucheri. The sequence continues at coordinate 4,402 of OVBA01003866.1, forward strand.
TCACCTTGTTCTAGGTAAATATCAGAATCTCTACAAATTTTGGTGTTCCCAATGACAGTTAACATATCTGTCGTTTTACATATGCGAAAGAAAGTAAAGTTAATTTTCTCTTCGATGTTTTTTTAGTAGTAGTCGAGGTATAATAACTGGAATCAAAAACCAAATTGAATTGATCCAAAAATTTTGGTTCGGTTTGGTTCTTATTTTTAAAAGAAATCTTTCAGTTTTAATTTTTAAGTAATTTTGGTTGTCGATTTGGTTTAGTTCGGTGTTAATTTTAAAAAAATTCTGTTCGGTTACAGTTTTTAGGTAATTTTAATTTTTTGTTTGGTGCGGTTCCAAGAACGAAAAGTTAGTAAATAGAAACTAAAACTAGTTTAAAACTACTTTTATTTACTTTTTTGGGTATTTGGTTATTTTAATTATTTTTTTGAAAAAAGTAATATTTGGAACTGGAATCAAACTAAATGTAGTATGTATCTATTGATTATAAAATTTTTAAAACTGAAAGAATTAGAATCAGATTCAAACTAAATCGAATTTTAATCGATATTTATTTGTTACCATTTTTCTAAAACCAAAAGAATCAACCAAAATCGAACTGATAAACCGAATGTCCATAACTACTATGTAACTAATAAATGCATTATGCATACATAGCTTTATTGTTTTCTTGAACTATACGTATAGAAGTATGTAAATGCACACCTATCCAAAGAACAACCACTCCTGATTTTGTTTTCTTTTAAAATTTTACATTTTGATTTTCTTCCATAATCAACTCAATTGCGGACGTTGATATATCAACCTTAGCCTGCAATTAATCGAATCGAACAAAATTATATTGGTTTTACTCCGGTTAAAGTTAACGAACCGATGGTTTAGTAACTCTACGTTGATTCCAAAGGTGGCGGGAGGGGGTTCACTTCTCGAGGACGAAACTAGTAATCCAGATTTTTTTTTTCTTTTTCCAATACCAAATTTGGTAATAATGAGATATTATTATAAAGTAGTGGTGATCTATTCATTTCCATTTGAGAAGAAAATCTTCTTTTTAGTCAATATATTCTCTTCAAATTCGAAATTCTTAATTATTTTTATACTAAGATTATAGCCGTATTATAAATATGAGGTTTATTTTATTGTTTTGATTGTTTTGAAATTCTTGTTCTTTTAGATTATTATACACATGTTGATAATTTGAAATATTATTTTTGAAATATTGTTTTAGAAGCCCGAACCTAAACCGAAATCAATCTAAATTAGAGAAACCGAACTTAACACAATACTCAAATGAATCATAAAAATCTATGTACCCAAAATATTGAACCCGAACACAAAATGGAACCAAATGAAAAACTATGGCCCGACTGACAATTGTTTTCATTGCTTTGAAAAACAAAAATCTTGTAAGAGCTTTAAATTAAATCAATCATACTCTAATTCGTTTTTGACTCTAAAGTATGATTGATTTAATTTAAATATCTTACAAAAAATTTTGTTTTCTAAAGAAAGAAAGCAATTACCAATCGGACCCTAAATTTTAGGTTTTTAGAGTCTTTCTATTAATTTTTCTTTGAATTAAATTTATATATAAAAATATCAGCACTCGACCTCGATCTATACTGAACCGAAACATATCCGAAAAAATAAAAAATATCCAAATAAATCTTAAATCAAAGATATTTAAATACCAAATTAGAGGAATCGAACTCGACAATACCAGAATATAGTCCAACATCTATGTAAGCAGAAAACTGAATTCAAACCGAAATTGAATCAAGAAGCGAATTTGTATCCGATAAATTTTTATTAATTTTATATTTTTTCTGAATTTTTTCTATGAAATCGTTATTAGCTTTGAATTTTTTTATAAAAGAATATAATGAAAACTACCTTAGGCGGTTGTTACAAACCATATGTCAATGTACTTTAGACTTTTATACTTTTTTAAGTGTAGGGAAAAGGGCGCCCCTGTAGTTTATAACATGGCTGTTGGTACCTGGCCTGGCAACGGCCCACTTCGCAAGTTGTAATCTTTCAGCCCACTTCGCTAATAGTAGGCCGAAAGGTCTATGAAAGAATCACCGCAAATCTAGGAACAAATCCAGAAGGTCTGGCCCATTAAGAAGCTCGAATCCAGTATTCTAAGGTAGCCGAACTCTGAGTCATGCGACAACGGCTAGAAGATATTGGACTCGGTCAGTGACGGCAAATTCGGAGGAAAAAGTTAGCTAGTTTTCGATTATAAAAGGACGAGACTCAATCAATTGTAATTATCCAATTCTAAGTCGAGAAAAGCTTACTTTTTGTACTATTCTTGTGCTCAATCAATAAAATCCTAATTTAACTCTATTCTTAAGCCAGCTCGAAAATCTCTACCTGGCAAATTTCAATATTATTTTGGCCATAAAACCTAGTTGATCTTTGACATCAACAATTTGGCGCCCATCGTGGAACCGGTACGCAGATCTAAGAGAATCCGAGCTAGTAAAAGAATGGAGCAATCCCAAGCGATGGAACGAGTGAATGATCAAAACGTGAATCAGGATGATGAAATATCCACGTCATAAGTTCCACCAATGCTAACCTCCGCTGTGCCTTCGAGGCCAGCCGCTCAAAGCACCGCGTCTCACCATGGACACCTAAAACAGTTAATGGCTGACTTCATCAAACAAAATAATCAATAAACATCGCAGATCCTAGCAAGGCTATATTATCAGGACCAGCGCTTTAACGAGTTGCAAGCATCAATTCCGCAGTTGCTGCAAAACCTGGGAAATCAAGTTCAAGGATCTATAGTCGTGAACGTTAATCAACAACATAACGAAAACGACAACCAAATAAACAATAACGTGGATCCACCTCTTCAAAACAACATCTTAGAAAATAGCAATCTGTTTGAAAGGGAAATGCAAGAAATGCGTGCGATGATAGCGAATCAGCAAACTAAACACGCTCAGATGAAATCCTAGATTCAACGAGTGATAGAGTTAATGCGGCAGACACCGTTCACAAATCAAATAGCAAGTATCAATATCAGAAACGTTGGAAAAATTAAGATACCAACGTTTGAAGGAAACAAAGATCTGGTAGCTCACTTGAAAATATTTTGTTTAGCAGCGATAAAAGCACATTTTAATAATGAAGAGTGAGATATTGGCCTATGTCGGTCTTTGAGAACCTTGCCGGATCAGCTCTTGATTGGCTCTCGTCGTTAAAACCCAATTTGATCGATAATTTTGAGCAGTTAGCCGAAGGAATTCTTAAACATTTTTCAATGTTATTTAGAAGAGAACTTCAACAGATAACCTATTTGCAACGGTACAGCAGCGAAATGAACCGCTTAGGGATTAGCTGAATTGATTCAAGAAAGTGAGAGCATTAAGCGTAAATATAACTAACGAAGTGGCCATCTTTGCGTTAAAATGGGTTTATGACCGAAGTCTAGCTTCCAAGCTGAAATGTTTTTACAACCATTTGAAAGTATAGATGACGCCTTTCACCGAGCTACTAATTTTATTGATTGGGAAGAAACATATAAATTAGAGCTCGAAAAGAAAAGTAGAAAAGAAGATAGTCACGATGGATATCGCCATAATAATAAAAAATCATTTAGAGAAAGTGGTGAGAACCAAGGAAAACATTCATATGCAGTTGGGAGCTCGTACAAAAGAGAAAAATAGGAGTATGATCCATCAAAGTTTTTCGATAATCATTAGGCTAAAGGGCATTCCATGGATGACTGTAAAGTGGTTCAACATTTGAAAAGGGATAATTAGTAGAAGGAAGGAATGCATAAGCAAAGTTCTGAGTCTAGAGAGGATCACGACTCAGCCAATAGAAGACGAGGTAATGATAACGAGCAGCATGAGTACCAAGAAGTAGAGGTTCAAACCTCAAAGCAGCAAACAAAGCATATCAACTTTATCATGGGCGGATCCTACCTCGTCTCAAATTCCATAAATTCGATAAAAGCTCACCAGCAAAAGGTCGAAACAAATCTCAGCTCGGATCGAGCTCAAGTCATCAGGAGGCTGTAATAACATTTAGTGAAAGCGAGACATTGCATCTCGACAAACCACATGACAATGCAATTGTAATTGCTCTAGAAGTTGCAGGGTTTGAACTCTCGTGAATAATGATCGACATCGGAAACTCGGTAAACCTACTTTTCTTTGATGCTTACAAGCGAATGAATTTTGAAGACTTAGAAATGAACTGTGATAAAACGCTACTTACCAGCTTCGATAGAAACACGATACTCTCATTAGGAACTATAACGTTTCTCGTAGTCACTCAGGAAATTTGTAAGCTCGTAAAATTTGTAGTCGTAGACACACCAACTCCTTTTAATGCAATTCTTGGGTGACCCTGTTTATACAGTATGAAGACTATAGCTTCGACTTATCACTAGTGCGTAAAGTTTCCGGTTAAGAACAGAGTCGAAGTCATTTGAGCTGCCTCAAGGGGATGTTATAGAACTGCATTTGAAAAGCTTCAAAATGAAGCCTTATAGCAATTAGAGAACAAAAGCGTCAATGCTGCTACGAGACCCTGACTAGCATCATTAGAATCCGTAGCAATTGACAATGCATTCCCTGACTGAAAAGTAAGAATCAGAATCAATCTAGAGCCAGACATTAAACACCGAGCTAATCGCATTCTTAAAAGAAAACAAAAAATCATTTGCATGGGAACCATCTGATATGGTAGGAATAAGCATCAAAGTTACCTCGCATGAATTAAAAGTTGATCCAACATATAAACCAGTCAAACAAAAATGAAGGGAACTCGGTCCGGAAAAAGCAGTTGCAGTCAAGAAAAGGTACAACAGCTGCTAAAGAACGGATCAATTAGAGAAGTTAAGTACCCTGACTTGCTAGCTAACCCAGTAGTAGTGAAAAAGAAAACCGGAAATTGGAGGATGTGTGTGGACTTCAGGGACCTAAACCAAGCGTGCCCAAAAGACAGTTACCCTCTGCCTCATATAGACCAAATTGTTAAAGCGACTACGGGGCATAAGTTAATGTCGTTTATGGATGCTTTTTCAGGCTATAACCAGATATTTATGCACCCGATTACCTAGAGAAAACTTCTTTCATAACTGACCAAGGGATCTACTGCTATAGGGTAATGCCTTTCGGATTAAAAAATGTGGGGGTAACTTATCAGCGATTGGTAAACAGAATGTTTGTTGAACAAATAGGGAAAACTATGGAAGATTATATCGATGACATGCACCTAAAAAGTATGGTTCCAAAGGACCACGTCGAGCAACTTCGGAGGTGCTTTGAAACTTTAAACGAATATAATATGAAGTTGAACCCAATGAAGTGCTCTTTCGGAGTCACCTTAAGAGACTTTCTAGGGTACCTTGTCACAGAAAGAGGAATATAAGCAAATCTGAAGCAAATAGATGGTTTATTAAGCCTTACAACACCAAGAACCCCAAAAGATGTCCAACGCTTAACCAAATGAATCGCGGTACTCAATAGGTTCATTTCACGATCAACGGATAAGTGCCTCCCATTCTATAAGTTGTTGAAAGGGAAGTAGGTAAAAGGGAAATTGCAGTTCGATTGTAACAAAGAATGCCAAAATGCCCTCTACGAGCTAAAATGATACCTTGCAGAACCCCCCATATTAGCAAAGCCAGTCACCGAAGAACCGCTATACTTATACATAGCAGCTTCAGATTTGGCTGTGAGTGACGTAATTGTTCGTGAAGAAGGAAACAAACAGAAACCTATCTATTACGTAAGTGCCATGCTCGTAGGAGCAGAAGCAAGATACCCAATTGAAGAGAAATTAGCATTGGCAGTATTAACATCGGCGAGAAATCTATGACATTATTTTCAATCTCACCTAATAATAGTAATGACTTCACAGCCCTTTAGAACCATCTTGCATAATCCCAACAAGTCAGGTAGGCTTGTAAAATGGGCTATAGAGCTTAGTGAGTACGACATCAAGTATCGTATTCGATCCAGTATAAAGTCTCAAGTTCTGGCGAACTTCATCGTAGAGTTAGCTTGGAACAGCGAAATCGAACAAACCTTAAAAAGAGATGGGAGTTGTACGTCGATGGAGCTTGATCTAAGCGAGGAGCAGGAGTCGGAATATGGTTGGTATCCCCAATCGGTGAGATAATTGAGCAATCTTTCTGGCACTGCTTTGATGCGTCAAACAACGCTGCTGAATACGAAGCTTTGATAGCCGGATTAACATTGCCTATTAGCCTCAGAGTAAAAGAGTTAACGGCTCACACAGATTCACAACTTATTTCAAATCAAATAAAGAAAGAGTACGAAACAAAGGATCGAAAGATGACCGCATACAAAGAACTAGCCAACGAAATTATAAAACAATTCGACAATTTCGAACTCAAAAGAATTTTGCGAGGAGACAACACCGCATCGGATGCCCTAGCAGCCTTAGCAGCAACTTTTGACTTGGATACAAAAAGGATTATACCCGTCGAACATACTGAAAAACCAAGCATCAACAAAAAAGCAATAATGACAGTTAATTGTGAGTCAAGTAGCCAGAACGAAGCAAACAAAGATGAGCTAATCCCCGTCAGAGAGGACTGGCGGGACCCTACCCTATCCAATGGTACATACGATCTAGCAAGCTGCCTACAAACAAATGGATAGCTCGGAAAGTAAGATTGCAAAGTGCGGGGTATAGTCTGATAAACAATCATCTTTATAAGAGAAATATATATGGCCCCTACTTAAGATGTGTGAATAAGGAAGAAGCGATTGAGATATTGAGCCAAATGCATGAAGGAAGTTGCGGCAACCATGCGGCTGGGCGAGCATTAGCAATACAGATCAAAAAACAAGGTTACTTTTGGCCAGCAGTCGTCTCTGATTGTGAGAGCATTCCCGGAAATGCCAAAAGTGCCAAAGCCATGCACCGATGATAAATTAACCACGCGAGCTCTTTAGATCGACGATAATCCTATACTTATTCATGAAATGGTCCATGGACATTGTAGGACCGCTAGAGCCATCAGGACTTCAGCGAGTTTGTTTCTTGTTAATCTTAACGGACTACTTTTTTAAATGGATAGAGGCGGAAGCCTACGCAAGTAAAAATGTACTCAAGTATCTGAATTCTTGTGGAAAAATATCGTGTGCCGACATGGGCTACCAACCGAAATAATAACCGACAATGGGACAAATCTCACTGCTAAACCGGTTAGAGAATTTTATGATAAGTGGAAAATCAAATTATCAACCTCGGCACCGCACTACCCTCAGGGGAATGGACAAGCCGAAGCAACAATAAAACGATAATCAACATTACTTAAAAAGTGCCTTGAGTCAAAGAAGTAAGGATGGCATGCCGAGCTTAATAGTGTGTTATGGGCATATCGAACATCACCAAGATGAGCTACAGGAGAAACACTTTTCTCGCTATTTTATGGCGTAGAAGCAATGGTTCCAACAGAGGTGTCAGTCTCGAGCTTGTGATGGAGCAAAGCACCAAATTCAGAGCAAGAAAATAACAAAATGATAGAACACGCACTGGATATGATAGATGAAAAAAGAGATCAAGTGAATATCAAAATACAAAATTATCAAAACGTGATTGCAAGGTTTTATAACTCGAAAGTCAACACTAGAAAATTCCATCCGGGTGCTTTAGTATTGAGAAAAGTCTTTGAGAACACCCAAGAGCTTAACGCCGGCAAACTGGGAACATCCTGGGAATGACTGTATCAAGTTGACGAGGAAACAAGGCCCTGTGTTTATAGAATAAAAAATTTGGACTCTGGCAAAGCAGAACCAAGACCATGGAATGTCATGAACTTAAAAGAATTCTAAATCTAATTAACAAGCAGAGAATGGTGAACTATGTAAGGCTTGATCCTCTTTACGAGGTACGTAGGCTGCTTGCTAAATCAAGTGCAGTCCAAAAAAAAAAAAAATTGAAGGAACATTATAAGGAGTCCTATTGCTATTTGAAACAAGTAAATAGAAAGTCATGACAAAAAAAGCAAGTAATGAAGAAGCTTGAATTAAACCGAAATGACTTAACTGAATGTCTAAAACATAAAATTAACCAAATTTTTTAAAAAAGAAATACAACCCAATGTACGTACACACCTAAAAGAAAAACTAGAAAACGAAAGAAAAAATACTTAAGCTAAAAACACAACAGAAATGTTAAATGTCTAGATCGCTAAGCTCGTAGTCAGACACCGCCTCATGGTTGGTAGTTTCGGCCACTTCTTTCTCAAGGTCGAGCGTATTGTTCCCGACTATCACCATCAGATCAAGGTTGGCAAGAGCTTCACGGGCCTTTAGTTCTCCCTCAATTGCTCTCTTCCTCCTTCTCCACTTGTTCGCAAATGCAACTTTGGCCTGGCAAAGGGAAGAGACTGCAACGGCCCTTACTAGCTTAAGAGCGTCATCTCTGACGCCAACTCCTCAACGGTGGTATTTGACACTTCATGCTCCCTTTAAAGCTCACTCCTCGAGTTAGCCTCTTGCTCTAGCCTCTCCGCCAAGTTGCAGTTGGAGAGATCAGCTGACTCAGCTCTGCGTTGAGCCTCATCGTATAAGTCCTCGAGTCGCTTACGCTCTTTCTCCTCTCCGCGAAGCAATACCTAGCTTGGAGCTTGGCCGTAAACTCGTCCCGATCAATCTGGATACTCCGCATTTCCTCCTCATACTGAGCAACTGTCTCTTTAATAAGGATCTTGAGATCCTTATTCAGGTCAACTGCCCACTCCCTCTTACGCTTCTCAACGGAATTGATGTATTTGTTCCGTATATAAACGCTTTAAAAGACGAGGAGAAAAGGAAAAAAGTAAAGAAAAATATAAACGAGTAAAAAAAGGAGAAGAACGGCATTTCCTACATACAAATCATGTAAACGTACCTTAACGTTGGCGTCCGCCATTTCTTTGTACTCTGCAGAGAAGATCATTTCCCCGACTGGAGGGATACTCATCTCTGGAGTCCTAAATTTGAAGAGAACAGCACAGGGATCTTGCGGCCGCCGGTTGCCTATCCTTGCAACTGCTGTAGCCCCGACCGATGAGCTCCCAGCACCAGGAAATAAGGGAACGTTCCCATCATCAGGTACAGCACGGGTAGTCACCACAACAGCTTCAGTAGCATTGGGCAAAGGTGGCGATGGAGCTACAACCTGAGTCGACGCCAGAGCTGAGACCGTCGAGGAGGCCGTAACCTCGAATGTTACCAACACTAAGGTTGTAGAAGGTGCAAGCATTTCACCACTGGCCCCACCACTGTCGACCTCCATACGGTCAGACTCAAGACTTATGCTAGCCAGAGGAGCCTCTGAAGTTGGTGACTCTCTCTCAATCAGGGACGACGACGTAATCACGTCCTCCATATGAGCGTCCGCGCTCACCTCTTCAGGAATATTGGCCGAAGTACCAGGAGGCGGAGCTGGAAAAGCAGGCAAAGGAACAGAAATAAGGACTAAGTTACCTATTAAAACCCCAACAGCGAGGTCCCTGACTAATCGAGCCAGAAGTTAGATAGGCATCATCCTTCCTTCTATAGCTCGGCAACGTTTAGTCTGCACTTTACATTTGGGTCTCAACTTGTCGCGAACAAACAAGGAATTCTCTAGAACTTAAAAATGAATAGAAATTATGATTACAAAGTAAAAGGAAAGAGCTAAAATGCAAAACTTTAAAGTGTTCTTGCCAACATGCGGGGACCAGAGGGCAACGTCTAGTCTCTCGCTTGTAAAAGCAGTCCAGGCCGCACCTATTCCCCTAAGCAAAATAGCAAATTCGACGAGCTCTAAAGTCGGGGGGGGGGGCAACTAAAACTTCCTGCAAAAATAAAAAATAGTAAAATAATCAGTTATCCTGAATAGTCAGACAAATACTATATTCGCAAAAAGAAAATCGAAGTCGCGGACTCCAAATGTCCACTAAGCTCGCGTAACCAGGAAGTACACAATCTCCATATAGGGAAATCACCAACGCTTGAAGGACATATCTTGAAGAAGAAGTACTGATTAGGCTTTTTCGTGTCCTTATTTGGGAGGTCGTCTTTAACCTTTCGATCCTTTTGGGGGGACAAGTAGTAGGTACCGCGACCTCCCGGATTCTTCATCACACTACAGAGCCACATCAGATCCGAGTCACTCATCGGATGTCCAACCTCTATTGCCCAAGTAAAGATCGCCAGCGCCATTCGGATGACTAATAGGCACGCCTGGGTAAGATACATCCCCACGGCGTCTAACCACACCAACAGTTCTTCAGGAGCCCGCACTCCTTGAAGTATAGCTCATGCACTTATAAAAACCCCTCTGGGAGAACTTCTGATGACATACCAGTCCTGGGAACTAACGTGACCTAGTCCCCCGGGAAATCGTACTTTTCACCAAAAAGTTTTAGAAGTTTGAGTGTAAAGACAGAACGGAGGTGGGCCCAAATTTCTCTTCCCCGACTAGTGGCGTTGAGCGGTAGACCTCATCCTCAACAAAACTGTCGACAGAGTCGATAACATCTTTGTCTGTAGAACTCTTGCTGGCGGAGTCACGCCAAGATACGCGACCCCTCTATTATTGCTGTAGAGGTTGAACCATCTCGATGCTCTCAGTGTTCTTAGACAAGGGACGAGATATCGTCGAAATTTGAATAAAATGCAAAGAGAATAGGAAAAAGAAGAAGTTTAAAAATTTAAGTACTTTAAGAGTAGAATAGCAATGGCGGTCTCAAAAACGCTCCGGGAAGAGGATGAAGGAAGTGAAACCGTCCCTTCATCTTTAAAGCGCACCCCTCGGGAATCGTTGAGCACGTCAGCTTTCACGGTAGTTATGTGCGCCACATGGACCAAGCGTACGAAAAGCAGATCCAACAGTGCAGAAGAAGCACGTATTAGAATTCAACGGTCGCGCTTCCATGCGCCATTTAAACTACGGGGCCTGATAGTATTGGGCCAAGCCCATCTGGGAGGGTCAAGTTTGGCCCACAAACAACAACTGGGAAAATTAAAAGCCCACAAGATGAACCAATACTAATAACAAAATAATACGGTTCGGGCTACAAGTCCGTAAGCAAAAACATGCAAAGGCCACCAGATTGATCACCTGGTGGAACCGCGTGAAATCCAAACGAGTTGTTGTCTTAAAACCAACAGCCAATTATTCAAATCAATCATACAAAACCCAAATATGTGAGCAATAATTGTCTTAAAACTAATGATAGGCCGCAAAATAACAATGGGAACAGAAAACAAGCAATGAAACAAATGACTGACGAACTCGTCAGATTATTACAAAGATAACCAAAAAAAAGAGAGGGGACTTAATTAAAAAGCACTAACTGTTGGTTAATATGACAAGCAGAGTTGGGATAACCGAGCTGTGAAGCGTCAAGGTCCATCGGATAATCCGGACCACAACCTCCTGATAAATTCCCACCACTCACATCGGAAGCAACTACTATCCTAAGGTCGAGCTCCAGGTCCAGCAGTTTGTCTTTTAAGCGAGCCTCCTCGCTGTCGAGGTCCATATCACCTTTCCTAATTCTCCTAATTATGTCGAGGCACGCGTTAACTTCAGTCACTTTAATCTCCAATCCTCCCTCCAAGTTCTGCCTGTCAAGCCTGGCCTTTAGCTGGGCGTAGCGCTCACGATATTTAGCAGCCAAGTCTTTCGTCGAGGCTTCGACTGCCGTTTCAATAGCAGTTTCACGAGCTTCGTCTCGAGCTTCGTATTCATGTTGCAGCTGGTCTTTGAGTTAAATAACCTTGTTATTCAGTGATGTCAGCTCGGAGTGTAATTTATGAATCTCAGCCAAATTCTTGGCCTCCCAATCCTGAGCAAAGCTCAGCATGTTAGTAAGCGTGTCAACCGTCTTGCTAGGCTCCTTGCCGGTTGAACTCGAGAGGTTGGCTTCGTAACCACCTACGCACTTGTGAAACGCACCAATAGCCTGCAGACAAAAATATATAAATAAGAAATAAGGCTAAGGAGCGAGAAAACAGGAAAGATATGCTAAACTGTCATAACCAAAGGCTTCTAAGGCTTCTGAGTAGCTAGTCTTTTCAGCGATATCCCTTAGCGCAGGAAACATACATCCTCGAGGCCTGAAGTGCCTCAAAACGATTGCCACCCCTTGCTTATCTTCAAGAATTGAATAGTCTCTGTTATGTTGAAAACTCCACCGAAACTTTGGAGTAGAGGACGACGTTCCATAACGATACTGATATGTTAAGACGCGCCATAGTCAGCATCTATGGACACGTAAGGATAGCAGGTCTCCTCTTCCTCACGAGCCTTGTTCGAAGTACGGGCTCGCTTAGGAGAAGGCTCTCGCGAGTCCGACCTCCTCCCAGCACTGTCAGCCTTGGAAGGACTGACTGAAGGAGTAACCTCCAAAGTGACTGCCGGAGGAGGAGGAAGCTCAGTTTTGTCAGTAGATGTCGAACAATGATACTCGAGAGACCGTGGACGGGAACCACCATAGTGAGGGGCCGAGTTCCAGCCACGAGAGTTACCTAAAAAAAGGAATGAAAATGAAAACGATCGTAAACAATTAAGTTCTGTAACCCGATGAGGATGTATAAGATCTCATGAATAGCGGAATGTGCAACGGGATGATAAATAAATAGGTAAATGATGTACCCGGGGATCTGCCGCTGCGAGATCGGTCAGAAGTACCGTCTTCTCCCATGATCGCGTAATAGCTTGTTTTGGTAAACTTCACTTTCTAGATGTAATTGAAGGAATAAGGTTCGAACGCATGTATATATAGAAGGAAATCGCGAGATAATGCTTATCAAGAAGGAATATTTTTTGAATTTAAATGAATTTGTGATATCACTCGAAGTCATTCCAGAGCAGTAATTTCAAATTTGAACAGAGGATCGAACGCGTTTTAAACAAAGTAGCTCCAAAGATAAAGCTCATGGAGTCGGCATAGCTGCCAAAACACATGAGCTGGGATGGGCTATTGTTGGTACCTGGCCCGATAACGGCCCACTTCGCAAGTTGCAATCTTTAGTCCCACTTCGGCTAATAACAGACCGGAAGGTCCATGAAAGAATCGCCGCAAATCTGAGGACAAATTTAGAAGGCCTTGCCCATTAAGAAGCTCAGATCCAGTATTCTAAAGCAGCCGAACTCCAAGTCATGCGTGCAAGAGGCTAGGAGATATTGGACTCGGCCAGTGGCGGTGTATTCGGAGAAAGAAGTTAGCTAGTTTTCGATTATAAAAGGACGAGAGTCAATCAATTGTAACTATCCAATTCTAAGTCAAAAAAAGCTTATTTTTTGTACTATTTTTGTGCTCGATCAATAAAATCCTAATTTAACTCTATTCTTAAACCAGCTCAAAGATTTTTACCTGGCAAATTTCAATATTATTTTGGCCCTATAACCTAGTTGATCTTTGACATCAACAACAGCCAAAATAAAAGTGTATGCCCTTTAATATATAAGATGACTGTTTAAATGCATACCACATTTGACCTCTGACAAATTAGTTTGAATTTTTGTTGTGACTTTTCATTGGTTAACAAAATATAAAAAATAAAATAATAATAATAACAATAACGAGATATACATCACTTTTTTATGCCTAAGTGGTAATAATAAGATAAACATGTATAAAAGTAATATATGTATATATATATATATATTTTTATATTAAAGCGGGAGTCACTTTTTTTACCGTGTTATAAACTATAGAATAAAATTAATTTAAGTTCATAACAACCCCTTAAAAATAGGCATAATATATGTTTTCACGGATTTTATATAAAAATTCAAAACTAATAAATATTTAATAGAAAAGTAAAATAAAATCTAAAATTAATAAAAATATATCTATTACAAATTCGGTTTTGGTTCGGTTTTGTCGAGTTCGGTTTCTCTAATTTGGTATTTTAGTTTTTTTGATTTAAGATTTACTTGATTTTTTTATTTTTCAGATATGGTTCGGTTCAGTATTGATCGAGTTCGGGTTCAGAGGTATTTTTATATAGAAATTCAAAATTTAAAATAGCAATAATAAAAAACTCTAGAAAGCTAAAATATGGTTATTGATTTGGTTCCGGTTCGTATTCAGTTTTTCGAGTATATAAATTTGAGATCCATTTGAGTATTTTGCGGGTTCGGTTCCTCTAATACATATCAATTTTAGTTCGGGTTACGAGTCTCTAAAACAACATCTCAAAAAAAAATAATTTAAAATATTAATACGGGTCCAACAACATAAATGAATAAGCTTTGAAAAAATAATCAAATCCTGCGTTATAGCGCAGGTATAATCCTAGTCTTATATATTAAAGCGGGAGACCCTTTTATTTTGACCGTGTTATAAACTTTAGGACAAAATTAACATATGATTCATAACAACCCTTAAAAATAGGTTTAAGGTAGATTTTGTTACATGTTTTAATATATAAATTCAAATTTAATAAATGTCTAATAGAATAAATTTTAAAAATCAATATTTAATAAATACATATCGCTTACAAGTTATGTTAATGATTCAGTTCTGGTTCATGTTTGAATTTAATTTTACTGGTACATAGATCTAGGACACATTCATGTATTTTGTCCAGTTCGGTTCATCTAATTCTGTATTTTAATTATTATGGTTTGAGACATATTCATATATTTTTTATATTTCAGAATAGAATTTACGGTATAGATCGAATACAAATTCTTTATTTTTATATAAAAATTTAAAATAAAAAAGATTTGATAGAAAAATTTAAATTGGTTCTTGATTTTGTTCTGGTTTCGGTTTAGATTTGGTTTTTCAAAATATAAATTTTGGATTCATTTGTGTATTTTGTTGAGTTTGTTTCTAGTTAGATTCCTTTATGGTTGATTTTTGTTCAGTTTTTGAGCTTCTAAAACAATAGTTAAAATTTCAATATGAGTTTAATAACTAAATAAACACCGGTTGGAAAAAACAATTAAATCCCACGCTATAGCATGAGTATAATTCGAGTCTTATATATTAAAACGGGATACACTTTCATTTTGACCGTGTTATAAACTATACGATAAAATTAACCTATGGTTCGTAACTACTTAAAATAGGATTAGAATAAGTTTTGTTATAAATTTATATATAAAAAAAATTTAAAATTAATAAAAATTTTATAGAAAAAATCTTTAAAAAACTAAAATTTAATAAAAATATATTGGTTACAAATTCTAGTATTTATTCGGTTTTGGGTTTGGATTCAATTTTTTGGATATACAGATTTAAGACACATTCTGGTATTTTATCAGATTTGGTTCATCTAATTCGGTATTTTAGTTATTTGACTTGATACTTATTTGAATATTTTAATCTCTCAGATTGAATTTGGTTCAGTATAAATTGAGTTCGGAATCAGCTTTTGTTATATAAAAATTAAAATTTTACAAAAAATAGATAGAAAAACTCTAAAATTTGGTTCCTTATTATGTTCCAGTTTGAGTTTAGGTTTGTTTTTTTACAATACATGGAGTTTTCGAATATAATTTGGTTATGTATAGATTGAGTTCGAGTTCGAGCATTTTTATATAAAAGTTAAAAATTTAATAGAAAAATTCTAAAATTTGTTTTTTTATTTGGTTCCGATTTGGATTTGGATTTGGTGTTCTAAATATATAGATTGAGGACCCATTGAGGTATTTTGTCGGGTTTGGTTCGGGTTGATTTCGTTTCGAGTTTTAGAATACAAAATATCAACCTGGATGTAAGAACCAAATAAACACGAGTTAAAAAAAAAATCAAATCCCAAGCTATACACGAGTTAAGAAAAAATAATCAAATCCCACGCTATAGCGTGGGTTAAATCCTAGTATATATATAAAGTAGAATCGTGGTCTCTTCTCTTGTTGTTACATCATCAACTTATTATTAATTCATCATATTTATTTATTTTATCTAATATTTAATCTTTAATAAATTATTAATATATAAATTAATGAACAAGAAAAGAATTTAAATTAAAAATATTTAACCTTTAAGATCAAAATTAAAAATAACTTTTACAATACAAAAACATTGAAATCTCTAAACTAAAATTTATTTCGTGAATAATAATAATATTTAAATAATCAAATATTCAAATTTGAAAATGTTAAAAACGTTTTAATCTTATAAATTATATATACTTTTAAGGTGCATTTTTGCATCTATATATACATTTTCATCATTATCTTTATTTTCTGGATATTTTCAAAAATCCTCCTTATTATGAAAAATGATCAAAATTTAAATCTCTTAACTAAAAATTATTTTGTGAGAAAGTATAATATTTAAATAATCAAATATTCAAATCTGAAAATGTTAAAAACGATTTAATCTTTATAAATTATGTATACTTTTAAGGTGCATTTTGGCAATTATATATACATTTTCATCATTATTTTCATTTTTTGGGTATTTTCAAAAATACAACTTATTATGGAAAAATAATCAAAATATGTTTAGATTATTATTTTTTATATTTTCTCAAACTTTTTCCTTGCCAAAAATTTTTTTTCTGCCAAATTTTTTTTCGTACAATATTTTTCTAAAATTTTTTTTATAAGAGAGTTTATAAAAATTCTTATAAGAGACCTTATAAAATTTATAAGGCTTTATAAAAGAGCTTATGAAATGTATAAGGTATCTTATAGATTTAAAAGGTGTTTATAAAAAAATTTATAAAGTATTTGTAAAAAATTATAAGGTATTTATAAAAAAATTTATAAGGTGTTTATAAAAATTGTGTATGGTTTTATAAGCGAACTTACAAAAACTTTTGGTGGAAAATTTTTTTTTGGCGGCAAAAAAACTTTTTATCTAATTTTTTTCATAAAATTTTATTTTTAACAGGAAATTTTTTTTTTGGTAGGAACTTTTTTGGCGGAAAAAAAATTATATTGTGAAAAAAGTCACAAAAAAATTTATAAAAGAAATTATTAGGTTATTTTCGTCCTTTTTTATTAGTGAAGAACTTTTTTGAAAAGACAAATTTGAAGGGGTATTTTCGCAAAGAAGTACACTAAAAAGAGCATTTCTTAAAATTTCTTTTTTGATTTTTGGTTATTATTTTTTTGTTTTAGTTTTTAGTTATTGATTTTTTTATAGATTTTAGTTTCCAAAAACTAGAAATCTGGTTTTTGGTTTCTAAAAAATGTAAAGTTACTTTTGTAAAACTGGTTTTTCTTAGTTTTAAGGAAAATAAAAAAGCTAAAAACTTGAATGATGAATTTTTATAAAAACTGTTTTCTAAATTATTGAAAAACTAGTTTTTCAAAAATCTGATTGGCTAAAATAAGAGTTTTTGAAAAAAAAAAACCAAAAACTATTATTTAATTTTGTATAATTTCTATATAAATATGAGAAAATAAAGAGATATCAAAATCATATTAATAATATTTAAAAATTTTAAATTTCTATAAATCGTTGGAAAAAAAATTCTATAAATCAAAATCATTTTATAAATATTTGATTATGATTTGTTCCTTTTGATACTCCAAACAAAAATAATTTAGAAATCAACATTTTAACTACAAGATAAATATTAAACTTCAATTACTAATATCACACTCTTTTATTATATCAAATCAAATACTATAACAATGTGACATATACATTCTCTTTAGTGTTTACATAATTATACATGGTTTAATCATTAACCCAATGACCACATATTTTTCTTTTAATTTTTAGAATAAATGAGAAAATAAAAGTTTATTTTGTCCATAAATAATCATTGGATCGACAAAATCCGATCCATAGTCTAATTTCTCCAACTAGAGTTGGATGTGATTCAAATTTATCACCTTGTATATATATAGTTAAATAAGGGACAAGTCAATTGGACACCTGTTTTTTACGAAGAAATAAAAGTTTTGTGTTTGATTGGAAGACTGAGATTTTAAGGTTTGAGTTGTAAGATTACTGACTCGAGAGTTTTGTTCACGTTCAGCCACTAGTAGTTTTGGTGTGACTTGTGACCTAAAGTTCGGAAAAAAATGTTTAAAAAATGAAAAAAAGTTATGACTAACAATAAAAAAAGAGAAATTTTGAAATAAAAGAGAAAAAAGATTACGCAATTTGTAGATGTGTTAAACCTTCACCTAACTATGCCATTTTAAAAGAATTTAAAGTAGTAACAGTTTCTAAAATTATAATAATTTTACCCCAGATATACAAATATTACCTAATTAGATCAAATTCATTGATAATTTATCAATATTAATCAACAATTTTTTACAATTACTATTAATAATAGGCCATTTTTCTAAAACAATCAGAAAATTAAAAAATACTCTAAATCATCTAAAATCTCGAAATTTTACATTTATCCATTTATTGTAACTTAATTACTTACATAACTGCCATCGACATAATTTGTAATTTTCTTTTGAATACAATGAAACAACTATTTGCATATTAAAATATATGATATTCGCAAGTGACCTTTAGTCCAGTGGCAGGAGTAAGTCCACTAAATGGCAGGTGTACTTGCACATCCCGGGATCGAGTCCCGCCGCCTGCATTATGCAGGAATTTGGCTAATGGGCCGGCCAGTTGTGGCCCAATATTGTTGACAAAAAAATATATATGATATTCAGAAGTAAATTTGACATTTAGCCAAGAAAAAATAATACAATTTCATTATATTATATTTTATTAAAAAGTCTAAATATAGGTAGGTAAATCATTCAAATAATAAAACACATGTCTTATATAAGAAAAACGTAGCATTAACTTAAATACCGTGTTATATTATCTATTTTGGAATAGGTTGTATTGTTACTAGAAAATATTATCACATAATATTTGTCACACAATTATATCCTGATAAGATTCTGTAACTATTTAATTAATTATTATTATCTACATTAAAAATTATTAATTAATTAGTTATATTCTGATTATTATTATACATCTCGCCTACTTTGAGATTATTTTTAAATTATTCGATTACAATTTTAATCTCTTGAATAATTATATTCAAAATCCTAATCGATATTTATTAAAAACAATCCTCCTAATCCTAATAGGAAAATATTAAATATGATCTATTTAAGACCCACCATAAGACAATTATCACAATTCTCAAACGATTCAATATAATAAAGATTTTAAATCTCTTGATTTGTTTTGATTGGTCAATTTGTTTAAATTCATTAATTTGTCTTTTTGTTTAGATATTCTTATTTTTAAAAATTAATTATTTATTTTGATTCTTTTAATAAAAACATACAATTAGAAAGGAAAATTTAACCATTTAAGATTTGAATTTTGTTGGTTTAAAAAAATCTATAACCAATTAAGATTTGATTTTGTTTTTTAAAAATAAAATTTTAACCAATTAAAATTTGATTTTTGTTGGTTTAGAAAGACAAATTAATTTTGATTTTTGCTGGTTTTAAAAAGAAATCTTTAACCCATTAAGATTTGATTTTCATTACTTTTTTTTAAAAATAAATATTTTGTTGAGATTCTGATAAGAACCTTAATACGATTTGTTTGTTTTAACAAATAATTTTTTTTGGATTTTAATAAGAAACTTAATTTAAATATTATTAGTCAACAAAATAACAAAAAATATTGTATTGAAAACGTTAACATATTCATATATTTTATAATAAATTAAAAAAATTATCCCTTGATAATATTGGATAAAATTCCTTAACTAATCCTTAATAATATCTATATCTACATAATATTATTAATTTGTTTTAATTTTAATATAAAATATTTTTTTAACTTATATCCTCTATTATAATAAAATCGTAACAATAAGATTCTCTGTATCTTTGTAATAAAATAATAGAGATTTCAAATTTTAGATTTTTTTGATTGGTCGATTTATTTTAACTAATGAATTTGTGTGAATAACATTTGTTTAGATAATTTGTCACATGATTTGGTCTTATCTATATCTCTTTGTAGCAATAATTTTTTGATTTCGTTAATAGATATTTTGTTTATGATTCGGTTACTTTTTTGAACTTTAATTTGATTGGTTGTATTTTTGAACCTTAATTTGATTTTATTAGTTATAATTATTTTAACAAATAAGTTAGTTAAAATTATGATAAGATATTTGATTAAACAGATTTTGTTTGTTAAATTAGGATAATATCATTAATTCAATAATTAACAAAATACCATATAATTAATTCAATAATTAGATTTAAAGTCCCTAAATTTCTTTTGATTGGTTGATTTGTTTAAACTAATTAATTTATCTTTTTTTATATAAGATTATTTTTGCAAACAAATTATTTATTTTTAATAAATTTCAACAAAAACATACAATTAAAAAAGAAACTTCAACCAATTAAGATTTGATTTTTGTTAATTTAAAAAAGAATTTTATACCAATTAAGATTTGAATTTTGTTTGTTAAAAAAAACATTAACCAATTAAGATTTTATTTTTGTTTGTTTAAAATGAAATCTCTAACCAAATAAAAATTGATTTCCAATGCTTTTAAAAAAATCTTTAATCAATTAAGATTTGATTTTTGTTGGTTTAAAAAAAAATCTTTTGTTTGGATTTTGATAAGAACTTTAATATGAGTTTGTTTGTTTTAGGAAATAAGTTTGTTTGTATTTTCATAAGAACTTTAATTTAAATATTATTGTTCAACACAATAGAAAACAAAAACAAAAGTATTTTATTGAAATATTCCTAATTCAAATCCAAATACCTTATATTTAGGACAAATCAAACAAATGATATACCTAATTCTAATAGAGCAAAAAATTTAATTGAAATCTATAAAAAATATCTCGGGACAAATTTAACAACACCAAAGATTTTTTGTATTTTTTTCTCTCGATTTTTCTTTTTCTTAATCGTATATTTCTCTGAAATTTTTTCATTGAAACCTAACAAATAAACCTGGAGGATTAAAGTTAAAATTCTAAAACTCTAGAAAATATACACTTAAGTACATGTTCAAANTGATATGGTTCTTTATGATTTTAAGCTACATTATTAATAATTTATCTATGTGAATACCTGTATAATAATTTAAAGAGGAATTACTAAAAATATCCCTTTCGAAATGCCATTTTTAAAATATACCCCCTCATAACAATTTCTCACTCCCAGTTTTCAAAGGAAAGGGTAGGTTTTGAAGGAGTACATGCCAAGAGGAATATTTTTTAAAATCTCCCTAATTTAAAATATTTTCTAATTAATTGATATATATATATATATTATAAAGTGATAACAAAATATCCTCAAAACGCTAAAGTATAAACAACTCGAGCTTACCGTATTTCTACTCATAACTTCAACTTCTCTTTCATGTACACAACCACTGCCAATAGATTCTCTATCAGATTATGTGTTTGGATTAAAATTGGTTGATTACCCTGAATTACTTGAAACACGACTTATAGATATCTATCTTATACGTAAGTAATAATTTTTTTTGAATAAATTATTTTGGATTGTAAGTACTAATTATTAAAAAATAATAATATTTGTTATATATAAAAG